>OX235274.1:130688664-130771138 GCA_944472155.2 Trichobilharzia szidati
AGGCGGTTTTGTGATAACACATCAAATCACTCTTCTCTTCACAATACGGTTCAATACTCTTTCCCCTGAAACATCACAAAATGTCAATATCAATTTGAATTCATCTTCCAATGAGTAAATAAATATAAGATTATGCAATCAAAGCTAGTGTACTTCCATTCGAGCAAATATTATAATCTGTAAACAGTCACTATGACACTCACTGAGCATGCATTGGATGACTTACTGTTGCTTCATTCTGCTGATATACGCATAACAGCTTTCCATTACAAAGCTACAGCCGAGTCCTTTGCCATAGTCCCATTTTTCAGCGAGTGAGAAATCGACGTCCCACCAACTATTATTGGAAGAAAGGAATACAGCCATCAGCATCCAAGAAGAGAATTCGTAATTGTGAAAAGGGAAACTTAATTCGAGCATTACCTTATGTATCGTTGTTATGACAATTTCTAACTTTAGCGAATGTGTTTTATGTAACTGTGTTTATTATCCACACGATAATTTCATACTTAATAAATAAACACACTTATTGAAGTATGTCTCGCTCACTTACAATTGGCCCAGTGTAATAACCTCAGGTATAGTGGGATAGGCTTAAACAATGCTGATTTAACGTTGAATTACCAAATGAGACTCTACTAACATGTTGTGACCAGTGAGGTTCGGCAAATTGTGTCTGATGACAAATATGCGTCGATGATATTGGCAAGTGGTAGCACCACTGAATTCTGAACCAAGTTGTTGGGTGATCGACGAGCTTAGTTTCTCAGTCAGAAGATCCTGAATTCAATTCCCATTGGAGTCACTGGCACGTACTGACGAAGAGTCACAAACTAGGATGAAACAGCTGTCGAGTACTACCTCCTGGTTTTCAGTGGTTCTCTAGCTGGTATAAATCCGTGATCATATTATGTGATCCATGAGTAAATAACTATTCATCACGTCTATTATGGTTGAATGTTTAGACTGCATCTGTACATCTGTGTTATTGAGGTACTCATTTTGCAATACTGAGTTTTCTTAGTGACTAATCAACGTCTCTTCCATATTTATTGAATCATGGATTAACTACTCATTTAGACATGAAGAAGATGGTTAAATGTCATTGAGATTTTTGTAATGAATTTCCCGGTGATTTGTTTATTGAACCGAAATCCTCCACTACTGACGCTTCGATTCGGGTTCCAGTTTAACATGGTCTAATATAGCCGATGCGAGTCAAAAGTGTAATTCACAAAACCTTATAAACTGCTACTCAAAACTCATCAGCTGGATATGCCTTCACACTTATTCATCCATGGCGCTCCTTTTGAAACTTGAACACGTATTTATCTTTTCTAACATAAGTTATCATCATACTAGCATTAAGTTGTTGTCAAAGCGTCAGCATTAAAAGCCGACATGTCAACAGAAATCAAACATTTCAGTCCAATAAGGTCAGTCATCACGAAATTCACACTAATAATTACAAGAAATAACAACTATTACCTGGTGCATAGTAATGGACTAATGGATAATATTCAGATAGTCGAGACTACGAATCCTGAATTCGAGTATCACTGCGAAAAGCATCACCCTCTTACAATGCAGGCACATTTATATGAGCAGGCCCAAATACGCCAAGTCCTGAGACCTGAATAAAACCGCCAACTATCATCGACTAAATGAAATGAGTAAAATGGTATGTCATTTTAATACTCATCCCTAACGAGGTTAGAATTAATTTACCCACTGAGACAGCATTCTGCTAGCTGTATGGCATACACAGTGAGATAAAACAATTCTACACTAACAATTATATGAAGCATAATGAAAATAGTATATATTTAGTAGTAATTCACTTGCACAGATACCTCAAAAAAAAAGCTTTTCGTCTTTTAACTCACCCAGAATCCTTGAAGAATGCCAGTGTCAATCGTGATGCGACTGTCTTCACGCCAGTTACACCTGCCATAATTTCATCCTGTAATAAATAGTGTTCAGGCATTTTGTATATTTGTATTGTATTAAAGAGCACTGAGAATTGCTAAAACGAGCACAGATCCTAACACGTTGTCGTTTTATTCTAATCTAAAATTTGGTCTGAGTTCTGTTTGATTCTACGCCAGTAGAAGTGACGTGTTGTAATCACCAGGCTACCTAAATTTCTATTCAGTATGATGCACAAACTCTCTTCCATAATTTATTGTTCTAATCATCTAATAGTGTTCTCGAGTCGCTACATGGACCCGCACATATTTTACTTAGGTGTTACTCGTAATTCAGAGCACTACTCAAAGGAAATGAGGTGAAAAGTATGGTTTAAGATTGGATATTGCGCCAGATGGAAGAGCATGGTATCACACAACGTATTGCTGAATACCGTTTAACAACAATGACAAATACAACTGCAAAGTTAGTAGAAAATTTCCAGGTTATTGACTTACACCGACTGTGCGTTTTTCAAAATGTGTGCCAACGGTTCCTTCACCACCTTCATTCTCTATATCAATCCCATCCAGATTGGGACAGTTATAGTGTTTACGTCCTTCAGCCTTGTCAAATGAAATAAAATAAAGCCTTTTATCATTGTAAAGAAATCAGCGTTTAGAGATTTGTGAAGACATATTTTAAAAAATAACAGGAATTAATGGATATGTAGTAACTTTTTGGTGAAACACTGTATATTTATCAAACTTCGTATTGGATCTGAATTACGTTAAGGTACCCCGGTGAACTTTATAGACATTCCGATGGGAATTAAGGAAACGTGTGCAAAACGTGTGATGCTATGCAACATACTTTATACTAGGTTGGTATTCACAGACCATAACCACCGACAGGTGCATATTAGTGCACTGCTCAGTCATGTTTATTACAGCAGTTATAAATCTAGTCTATATCATACAATAGCATTACACACCTGATTGTCTTACAGCAATAGATTTACTATATATGCGGATTCCAATGTGATTCTCTGTATCCGTTAGTCTAGCCTGGACTCACAGCTTACTAAACATCAAGCTAGCCGATAACTTCTACACTAAACAGAATAGACGTTTTCAGCTAATGATCAAACTGTGAAGCTGAACGAATTCCTATTAAAAATTAAAACACTGGAAATTAGCTCTAGTCATCACTTGCGACTGATTACAAAGTGAAGTTGAGTGAAATTTAAGTGATGAGCTGTGATCACAGGAGCTTCAACAAGTCAGATATGATGAGAAATACTCGTCGATTAAATTGGCCTTTGGTGTCGCTATCCTACGATTTGGTGGAGAGTTAGTATTCATCGACAACTGGTTGCCATTCCAGTGGCTAAATGGTCAGCTGGCAAACTCGAAGATATTGCGTTCGATTGCTCGGATGCATACTACTACTAGAGAGGCCCTCCAGACCAGGGAACTGTTGGCCAATACTGAGTTGATTTCGATGGTTCCTCAACTGATATTACGATCACATGCTGAATAAGATGTAATCACAGTGCTCGAAATTATAGTTCTGAAAATTACAGATCATAGGTTTTCATGATTCAGTAATTTTCATTTTAATAATTCCATTGTAATTATGTTTAAAATCGGTAGGATTCTGATATCTAGTGTCAATTTACAATACTTATTCTTCACAGGTTATTCCCGTTTATTTAACCTGATATTTCAGATAAAGTCACAATATATTTGTAAGTAAACATACCAATAGTTGTGGAGTGACAAAGGATAGAAATTGTTTGCTGAACGATCCCACAGCTGAAATCCATGGACGATTGATGAGTTTAACAGTGCTCCCACTAAAAGATAAAATTATAAATGCACAACGCAGAAATTTCATCTTCCATATAAGTGAAAAATAATCTGTATCAAACAGAACCAAAAAATGTCCTTTCTTGTTTCTTCCACAAGAAGTGGTCGTCCACATTTGACAATCTTCTCTAGAATGCACCCATGAGCACATAGGGGACTCACCTCAGGACATTCAGGTTACAACAAGGACTCAGTCATCATTGAACATCTGGGACGGAACTGCTTTGTGGTGCAGAAGTCATAGCTTCGATCCCCAGTGGGATCACGGGTGCATATCACTGAAGAATCTCGAAGTAAGAGGAAACGGGAGTTCGGTACTCTCTGGTATTCAGTGTTCTCCTGACTAATTGCCATCAATGATCAAACTGGAATCCAATCGAATTCCAATGAAATTACACTTGAATGTAACAACAAGGTCATTTGAGTGAATTACTGAAACACACAATATAGACGATATTTTTGAAGATGTAAAAACTAATCCAAACAACGGCTTCTACGCTCCAGTTCTGTTTTCATGTGTTTTGGTGATATTAGCTCTATATAATATATATAAGTATATCTGTTTTCTTGCCATATCATTCATTCCCTGATTGTAAATATTGTCAGTATCATCTCACGTTATGTTACTGGCGCTACCTACTGTTTCGTAAATATTTAGTCTGTCTCACCAACAGAAGATGTCTACACATCATGCTTAACTACAGGGACAAGAAAATGACTGAATTTTACATTATTGACACTCGAATATCAATGAGACTTCTAATTGGGGTGGGGGTGGGAGACGATTGCTATTTATTGAGTCGACTGGGAAACTCTAAAATATTCGAACATTGGGAACGATTTATGTTAAATGACGCAGGAACTGCAAGATGTAAATGATAAAGGTCAACATGTTGTTAGAAGTGGCTGGCAGGAAGGACGGAACGTCAAGTGAACAAAGAGAACACAGAGGTGATGAAGATACCGAATCCAAAACAACGAGCACTGGTCACTATCAAATGGGGAAATTTGAAAGAGGTCACCTCCCTCACGCATACAAGTGCCAGCGGTTCAAAAACAGGAAACAGCATGGATGAAGTCACCAAAACGAGTTATGGTCAGAAACACAAGACTGATATCCATTGATAAGGAATCAGTCTGGAATCAAGATGCAATCAGCATAAACTAAGCGATTGTTATTTTCAACACTAATTTCAAGTCAGTCAGTGTCTCTATATGATTCAGAGATTTGTCACAGGCGTTACGAACTGGATGAAGACTTTTACTAACAGCCACCTTCGCCAGCTGTAAACTGAATAGCAGATGATGCGAACAGAAGGAATAAGCGATAGGTAACTCTGGGAATGAACAAACCAAGAACATGTTGCCCAGTAGATATACCAAAGAAAACAGGAAGATTTGCTGGACACACACTGACATCTCACACCATGTCCTCGAGTGAAATCTCAATAGGAAATAATGACACGGATATCCGAAGATGATATCGAGGAGGTGGTATAAGGAACAGTTGAAAGTTATTGGTCAGTTGTGAAACAAAATAAAGAGGACTGCAAAGAAAAGCATGAAGTGGAGAGGTGCTGTTGAAACTGTGTGTTCCACTAAGAACCTAATTGAATAAAAATCATAACAGAATATTAAGGAATACAAATGTAGGTGAATAGAATCCATGCCTTGCTTTGAACGCTCACATCCCTAAGGGAAGATACCATGACGTCGACAAATCTAAAGCTTGACAAGAGTGGTAGCAATTATCAGGTTTGACACACCTAATGTCACCTATCTGTATAAATAACCGCTACCAATCTCTAGCTTTGAAAACAATGACTTATGATATAGGAAGAATCGGAAACCAAACATTTGAGTAGCGTCTTATATGTCGAACATGCTGGCATGTTGTTCTTAAAGCGAACAAATTCCTGAAAACACTAATAATAACAGGTTGAGATATCTATCTCCTGTTTGCACACAGTCCATCAGTACGTCATTCGTGTTGAATTCATCATCGACTTTGATTCCCTTATTCATCCACAGCGATTTCAGTATTTCACCAATACACTGATGAATAAGTCAACATTTTAAGTAAGCGCGGAGTTCGCATTGGTAAATCGATTGTGTTGATTGACTATTTCTATTGCCGCATTGTTTCAGTTTTCATTACCATTTCGATTTATTATGCTGAATACAAACTGAAAAATCCTCTCATCCACGTGTTATCCTCTTGTTTACTGATATATTCGGCCACCACGGATTACAATTTCAAGGAAGTATTACATCCACTTTCTCAATTTTTCATCATCATCATCATCAACTTTTAGAGAAAACCTAAAATTTTACTTTGAAATTTATCTGGACAATAGAAGTGCACAGGGAAGCAAAAGCTGTCTCACCTTGGCACATATTGTCCGCGATCATTCATTGGCGGTTTGCCTGTTTTCGGATCTCTCGGTGTTCTGGGATTACCATTCTCATCACGCATTAAAGCATAGCTAGTTCGAACAAATCCCTACAGATCAATTTGGAAAATGAAGACAGATGTTAAGTTGTTAGTATGATAATGGATGAACCACTAATCGCTATCTTTGGTGAGGCAGAAATAGATGGTGGAATAAGATTTTCGTACAAACGGCAAAAGGATACGATAATATTACTTTCTGATGATGTTTGCAGCATATTTCATTCCTGATAGACACGTGAAGAAATATAATTTTTGAATGTTATTAGTATATATATCTGGTAATTGTCGTCCTTTAATTTTATCCCATCATAAAAGTATGATTGCTAATTATTGTCTGACGAGATTTACATATGTCAAGTTTCCGTTGTGTTAATAAAAAATCATCTAATGCTTGCCGAATGCAGTTGATGAGCTCGCGACTATGCGGCAGTGTGGGAGGTATTGCAGTTGGACATAATATGTTATTCAGGAATCTCTGTCTAATGAAGTCTTCTATCTTGAAAGTGCTTACCAGCAAACTATGATGTCATTCCTTTACGCTACCAGTGGAATATGGGGCTTCAAGATAAAGCTTTGAAGTTTCGGTGGCAGTGGTGTTTATGTTTACGGAGTTGGGTCGTTAGCCTCTCGACCAACCTTCCCTCTTTAACAGTCTTATTACTGGCTTAGACAGGTAAAGGAGTGTGTGGACCGGGAATCAAACTCTGAGCCACATGTGTGGTTGGCGAGCATTCTAACAACGACCTTCCAATGCACGAATTAATGACAACAAACATCTTCTGAGGATTTTTGCATCATAGGAATCAATACATTATTTGCTGGATACAATCGAAGGAGAGAAATCACAACACTATGTACCTAACGATTCTTGCATATTTGTTTGAAGAGGAAACTATTAGGAACAAGTTGAATACGATGACGGAATTGCCAGTGTTTCAATCGAACACAGGGTTAATCATTTCAGCAATTGATTTGCTTGACTTTCTACATGCTAGATCAACTAATAACTTCACTCTACTGCATTATGATCAGTCAAGAATTGTTTTTTGAGCCATTTACACTTGCATTTTCACTAATTCATTGGATTTATTTCGCATATAGGCTATTCAGACAAATACCCTAATGTCTTCACTACAATGTTTACACAAAGTTACATGTTAAAGGAGTTGCCTCCATGGACACGAACATCAACCGACGACAGTGCATGCTCTCAGTCAGAAATATTGATGTGGGATTGTGAGCATATTCATGCCGAATTGAATCATTCATGTTGTAGAAGAGTAGCACTCTACAGTCATTAGAATACTTCTTGACTTCCCATAGACTGTAGTGATACATTCTTGGTTTGAAGCCAAATGCGAACATTAGAGATTTTCTTTAACTCATATACATCCAGCTGACAAGTATCAAGTAGAAGAGAACAAGTCGCCGGGCTTTTATTGTGAACCACATGAATGAAACGTCAAACAGAAATTAAACTCAGTCGATATTAAGCTTATCTTCTCTAGATCTTCTGTCTAGATTTATATGAAACTTCATTTCTGCCAACTGATTAGGAGATTTTAATCGCTTACCAAAGCATGCGCTAACTCATGAATAGCTGTACCGATCAACATCGTCTTTCCTGGTTCATCTACTTCCATTTTCTGTGGACAGAAGTTGATTGCTCCCATAATTGGTCTGAAGCAATACGAAAAGAAGGGGACATTAACAACAAGCAAAGTCGACTTAATCAAAAAACCTCTGTTCTCTGCTTTTCTAAACCTTCCCTCTATCTCTCTCTCTCTCTCTCTATATATATATATATACATTACATCCAGCCTTGTAATAAATTAGTTGAATGCGATAATCGAACTCCTGGTCAACTCTTGGCTATTCTGACTCAACAAACTCCCCCATCAAAGCAATATACAGAGTGAAAGACAACAATAAGCACTCGTCTTCTCTGCAACGCTGAAGCTCTAGTCATGCAGAGAGAGGACCTGGAGCTCTACATTGAAAGAATATTTTCCATCCAACTCTACCAGCATGGTGACATTACGCTTCAATCCGTTGTAAAATGTCTCAGTTTTGTAGACGTAAATTCTCGACAGGTGCGAAGTCTCGGTGAGTGATTTCAAGCCTCCTGCTTACAAACAAGTTAGTAAGGTAACCAAACTATAATTTGTTATTAGTCAACACAAAACTTTAATATATATTACTACAATGAGCTTCTGAAGATGTAGGTTTATATTTCCGTTAATTTGATTCTGCTTCTGGGGAAGGAGGCCGCGAGATTCAACCAAACAGTATCATCTCTCTGCTGCATTGGTTTCGAGTTTCTCATAAATATCAATTCATATACATACATGTACACAAACATAAACATTCTAACCTGTCAGTTGTTGGATGCATTTCACATGGACCAGCAAACGCCAGTGTTGATCCACTAAGACAACCGCCTTTATTTTCACTCTCTACAAATATCACATATTCATTCGGTGCAAATCCTGGGCCGTCTTGATACACATCTTTGAAATTTCTACCATCCGATGACTGAGAACATCCCTTGTTGTATGACAGGAAGAAAGAAAGAGAACAAATCATGTGAATACTGTGAATAACTAATAATCAGTGTGAGAGATGATCATATTCAGCGTGAAAGTAGTCTTTGAAATAATAATGGAGAAGGTTTATAGCTCGAGGAGGTGTTTTCAATGTGTCTGTGCTCTCTGAATCAATTCAGATAACTAACTGCATGACCACATCATTATTACTATCGAATCCCTAAAATGGTCTATCTATATACTCGAAAATAAATGACCATTGTCAGAATTACTTTGCAAAGACCTTCAAATTAGCACAACTACATACATGTATGTGTGTATTTTTATATACTATATCTTCAGAGATATGGGATTATACAACATTTGCCTTACTATCATCAGGCATGATTGATTATCTTATAGATTTATCATCCAATCAGACTCAGAGTAACACTTTAAACTTGGGTCGAATTAAACGACGTCTACTCACTCACTCACTCACTGAATTCATTTTGAAAGTAGTTTTTGGCATACTTCACCATCTTTTTATTAAAGATGGTACATGCATGTGCACACATGAAATGTTATCTGATGAAATTGTTACAAATGGGCGAAGGGTATTTAATAATACTAACAGAATCTGACAGTGAGTACGTGAGTGGTTCAATGATCGAATGCTCGCCAGTCTTGCACCTGGCCTGGGTAGGACTTGTAGTCTATGTACTGCTTCTCACCTCAACAGTAAGTTAGAAAGATTCGTCGTGAGACTAGCAACCTCATCCTGTGAGAAACACCACCACCACCACCACCAACAGTGAAACTTTAAAGCTTGAACTTGAAAAACGATGTCCAATTTGGAACTGGGAAAAGTGAGACGATCTTACTATAAAACAGAACTGTCTGGATACGAGGAGATCTAAAAGTAACTTGCCTCAGTAATTCATTATTTATCACTCTTCTATAAGCCAATACACTCCCGTCCTGTTTGTTTTACTGTTTGAGCAACGAGGTAGAATTATAATTTACATTGTGGGTTTTTCTTAAGATTTCCATTAGTCTTAGTGCAGATTTACTCACGAACGAATATCAGATGTTAGTGAGATTATTTCAAAGCGAGGAGCACTGGTTCATTGATACTAATCCCTACAGAAGCCTCCAGTTCGCTAATAACTACTCGATTTATATCAGAAAGCTGTACCCAGAAGTGATGATCACTGGTTGACGACGTCACTATATCATGAATTGACGGATTCAGAATTCACGGGTCAGTGAATTTCAGGCCAACTGACTGAGTGGTGAACGGGCTAAGTCTCGTAAACTGAAACAACTGAGTCGAATTACTGTTGAAGTCATGGGTGTACATCATCACTATAGAAATACAAACTAGAACGAAACAGCTGTCCACCGCTGTCTCGTATTCAATAATTTCTAACTGATGTTGATTTGTGATGAAACAAATCTACACAGAAATATCACTTTCAAACCACCCAATGTCTTTTACAAGCTTTCCATTCCAATTTATGATTCTGAAGGTACGTGATGTATTTGTTTTAGTGATGAAACAGTGTAATTCTGACTGAAGTATTGAGTGACCAGTATTACGCAGTTAAATAGCAGATTAATTGTGAAGGGCAGAAAGGTAGGCGACATTCTTTTAGTTCAGAGGAGGTTCAGGTGTAATATCCACCAAGCGTTCGATAAAAGCAGTCAAACTGTCTGACTATTATTCACATCAAATAAATATGCAACCTCGATACAGGTATTTCGTAGGTATATTCATAAATGCAGATGCTTTATCTAAGAAACAGGAATGCATTTCACCTCAGTCATGACAGTGATACGAATATATACGCCCAAAATGCATGATGCAGTAGATGCTGCCTACTCAAAGTGAAGATTTGGCAGTCTCTTGTAAAAGAAATATGTATGCTGAGCAATCACAGCATGCAGACTGCATAAGACACATTTCATTTTCTTCCTTCCCTAACCATTTCAGAATAATTCTGTTCTAAATCTAGTTCATAAATCACAATATCTACGTACTTGAATGATTCATCAACGCGTCGAATACTGTCAGGCAGTTTCGTCTGAGAACCCTGCAATTACAGTTCATATGCATAAACGGGAATCATAATGAAAATAGTTTTCAGTGAGATTGATTGAATAACGCCTTAGGATGTATTCCCTCCTTATTCTTTATTACGAATTATTAACCACTCTTTCATCCTACATCAAAATGAGCTAAAAATAAAACTTACTGAGGCGAACTGATCTGGTATGGGATGTTCGTAGCATTTCGCTTGAGGTTTACACTTGTCTTTGCAAAACTTTCTGCCTGAAACTGGTTCGGTGTAGATATACGGTTCGACACATCCTCTATTGAAAAAGAATTCAAATACATACATACATTCACGCATAGAGGAATCAAGTTTATACTGAATGAAAGCCAGTTTAACTGTTCTTATGATAATTTACAAGAGAAATATGCAGTGTTTGAAGCCAGTTAGGATTGTTTCTTCAGGCGCGTGTGGTGTGTTTTTGCATAATTTCGGTATACTTGCTCGCATTCATCAGATTCCGAAGAGGATGTAACTTTGGTTCCAAGTCCTACAAACAAGTAACATTTAGTTCTTAACACTAGTAGTAATACTGAGGAAGCTGCTCAAGTGGCCCATGTACGAAGATGAAGCTGACCAGTGTAGTCAGGTATATGACCGCAAAGTCACAAACGTGAATGCATAGTTTTAATTAACACCAGTTGCACAAAAAGCCTTTCTCACGACCCAATGACTTGGTGGATAGATCTATGGTGTTTGAAGTGACTTGTACTTGGTTCGAGTCTCAGAGCGAACATTGTCACCCACTGGGGAGCAGATAGCAAATCAAATCCCCTACAGCATCTCCATGAACTAAGAAGCAGACAACTAAAATAGACATTCGCTGACCATCCTACCATTAAGCGAATTCTCACAAGTGAGAATTCATGGCCAATCGGCAGAATGGCATACCAGTTCGCCTCACAACCTGAAGCTGGTCGGCTGGATACCTCGCGGATACTTGGGTGAGTGCTGTTGGGGAGTCCCAGAAACAAACAGGAAGCAGATGCTCACTACTCTCCGGTTTTCAATGCTCCCCTCTTTGTGAGCAATATAATATTCTGTATTCTCTGCCATAAATCAGAATCAAAACTGAGGAACTGGAGAACTGAATGAATGTGTAGGTAAAGTATCCATTCAGTTCAGAATACAGGGTTATCGCCTACCTACCGTTGAACTAGGAGTTTTCTGTTTGGTGGTTTCCGTACACTCAGTGCTCTCGACCAGAAATTAAGCGCCTTCTCCACCACTTCAGTCTACAAGAAAAAACAGACAGATGATCATATCAATGAGAGCGTTTTGTTAAGTTTCATCGTTATAATTGTTTATCGCATTTTCACCAACTGAATAGGATACAGATTGCACCGGTAGGCGTCTTGTGAGAAGCTTCCTACATACACTTATTCCTTTTTGTGAATCTGAATCAGGAGAATAATTATGATGAGAGCGTTGGTGAGAGCGTTTAGAGTGCAACTACTTAACCGGTTTCATGTACAAACAGAAAAGCAAGATGCAATGTTCTGTGAAGTGAATATCAATCATTTCTGAATATGAAAGTGTTGTGTGAGAGGATGTTCCTTGGCTCAGAGTCCATCGTAGCCTTCTATTTACTAACCCGAATGCGAATTTAGGATTGTCCCACGCTGATGTTGTTTCATAGGCTGCATTCTATTAGCAAAGACATTTGTTACACTCACAGAGAATTCTAAAAGCTCATTCCATATTGTAGTCCGCGTTGAATATGTCACCCAGAAAGACAACGAAGAACTAGCAGAAAAGTATCCACAATACGATATTCGGTATCCGCCAATCGTGACAGTTAAAATTGAAAGATGTTCTCAGGGTCGGAATATCTATCGTAATCATGCCTGAACAAAGTTTATGTAAAATTCCAAAGTGGACATTTGCACTTCTTCGAATTCAGTTTCACTCTAACCGTCTTTCGCATCAGGAGATATCAGTGATCATCAATTGTGAAATTGCCAAGTTCGGAAGAAAGGAAAAAGCTGCTTTGTAAATTGAGGGAGAGTGGATCGCTAACGCTTCCATGGTTCAGTGGTAGAATGCTCGTCAACCAGGTGCGTGGTTCAGGATTCATTCCTTGAGCGATGGAATCCCAAATCTCGCTTTGATGGCGGCGTGAGACTGGCAACCTCTCCCGTGAAAAAGAAAAACACCAGTGCTACTGAAAATCCAAAGCTGGAAGCCTGAAAACCAATACACTACACAAAAGAATAAAATGAATAATCAACCGCAGAAAATTGGCAAGTGCATCCATGTCAGTAGAATGGCGAGAACCGAGTTCTCAGTAAATACACTAATGTTCCATTGTAAAATCAGTATTACACACGGAAATTTCCTCAGAAAATGAAGACGATTGAGAGCATCTTGTAGGCGGAATGCATGAATTCTACTCAGCTCAGGCAAACAACTCATCGATAAATACTGCTTCATTTTGCAAGGGTTCACAACAAAACATCTCCAACACACTATGACTGTTCAAAGGTATAATGCAATTTCAAGAAATCAGTTTGGTGTTAAGGGAGAATAGAAACATCAGAAAAATGGGGGATGGCAAAAGAAACAAACAACAATTTTACAGCTCTTAAATAATCAGAGTTACCTTGAATCGACCAAATAGTGGATGTCTCTGCATACTTTTAGTGTATAGGATGATAAATTTCAATGCATTGCCACCACTTTGACGTTTGTCGACTGTTTTGCCTAAAACACCATAGTTCTGAAGAGAATGTGAGTTGCTCTTCAACAAAGAACTCCGCTCTTACCATAGTTATATTCGGCATAATCTCACAGACATATTCACATTGCACGACTACAGCCAGAGCAGCGATGATGCACAGGGACAAGAGAATATTCTTTGGACTCTGTGACATCTTCGTAATGGGTAATGGTAATTGGAATACAATACTCAAGTATTGCTGCATGGATGACTATCATTTCGTCTACTCCTTTATATACTAAAATTGTTGCAGCCTCAATCTATAAACATGCAACTCATTTCATGAATAGAATAGAAATTATGTCAAAACAACACGTTTCTCAGAGTGAGTTGAGTGACCTGGCTTGAAACTGTAAAATGAGAAAATGGCACCATTTGGAGTAGAGCATTTTCTCCTGTAAATCAAATATACCTGCTGTTATCTGATAGAAAATCTTGTGGAGCTTCTCCAACTGTGCTGTTCAAAATTTGTCACAGCATATTCAACACACCCACCTCCTACCTTCATCTGAACCTTTCAACTTTATCAATAAGGGTGTATGATTATTTCCCCACTGCTACTCACTTCAAAATTTGTACTTTATCATCAATGGCGCTGTTTGCGCTTTTGTTTTTGGTTTATCGTCCTCGGATGTTTTGTCTTCTATGATTCAAATTGTTTGGAAGTACTGGCAACTGGTACAAATATCGAAGACAATTTCACGGTGAATTTCACCTTCACAAAGTCTGTTTCATAAGAACGCTTCAAAAGCAAATTGGTGAATCACGAACTTTGTGAACTCCAGTTTTTGTACACAGAAATCGGAATGATATGCCGTGATGGAATGGTCACGGTGGTGTATGTGCATGGAAAGTAACACTTTTAAGTGGCCAATAATTTTTGGAAGTTCTCAGTAGTCTCTTTGCGTTCAGAGAGGAATACATAACTTCAGATTTCAGTCTTGAAGTTGCAATAATGCTAATATTGTTAAGGAGTTCGCCTCAGTGAGTTGTTATGGAAGATTCCATAAATGAACCACCGGCGCGTAGAAGATTTCGTCTTAAATATAAATACGTAGAGCACAGGTTGGTTATCACTGTCATTTTCTCTAACTCGTATACCCAACTGAATATTATTCATCTAGTCACTCGCGTAAACACTCAGCCGGCGGGATGCTCTGAACTATTGTGAATTTCTAACTAATATCAGGTGGTTGAAACTTCGATTTCTCCCTTTGAGCCACTCGTCAACACGGCCTATTTGCAACCACGAAGACAGTGGTGGAAACAACTGCGAGTCCTGAATGGCGATCGACTCCAACAACCAACCACTAGTTATTTATCAAACATCCACTGTAGGATGTAAAACTGCATAACACTGACTGACTGATAAAATTGTTGTACACTGGTCACATCAACCAGTGGTGCTTGACAGCCAGATGGGAGTGATCTAAACACCCGATGGCTGTTCGTCTCCACCGGAGCCGAGCTAATTAATATGAGAAATGAAAGACTGATTTACGGTATTACGAGTTCACCCAACTAGATAGCCAAGAATCTGGTGGTTTCGACTAATTCGACTCTCTCATTTGAGTCACACTAGGTAAACCGCTATTGAGCTCGATACGAAGAGAGTGAAAATGCCTTCTGGTGCACAGATCTCATCGAACAGACTAGCAAGCATGACTGGTTGACATGAGTGGTATACAATCACCCACCTCAGCTGACCAGAAGTATGTAGTTTTGTAGATATCAAATAAAGCTGACTCCCATGAACATCATTTCCAGTTCTTCGCTTCCTACATTTGCATGTTACATTCTCATGCTCAGCACGATACAATAAACAATTCAAGACGGGACGTTTTCATATTTGAACATCAAAGATTTGAACTGAGTGTTGATTTCGTGTGATAGCCACTTGGAAGTGAGGATAGTAGGACAGGAAGACTATTCAATCGCTTCTGGTTTTGGATAATCCCTGAATTGTTTGTTATAATAGTGATGGAGTGCTTTTGATGCAGTGTGGACTTCTCAGAGTATAGTACCTTAGTGCATATGATTTTCGCTTTAGATTTCATAAATACATCCAAGTGTCTCTCCACAACAACATTAACAAGTTAGCTTAAAGGCATACTGCCCGTTCCACCTGCTGCTTTTAGCATCCTCAGCAATATAAGAAAAAATCTTTTTACTTAGTCGACGAAAGATTTCCGGTTTGTGAATATAATGAATTGTTGGAATGGAAGAATAACAAACTCTCGTCTGATAAGAAGTCTCTGGATTATATGGATTTTGCAGATGATATATGTTTAATGGCACACAAACTGGAAGTTTTCCAGGCAGACGAATAGCAACAAACTGGCAGTAGAAGAAGAAGTCAAAGAGGACAGGACTGCAGTTGATCACAGCGGAGACGGAGGTGATGCAGATAAACAACGAACAGCAACAACAACAGCAACTAGCAACAATAAACATCAGTGGGACAGTTTTAACAGAGACAGTTTCCCTCACTTATCTAGCCAGGAAGTATCATTTCAACTAGAGGCAGAAAGTATGAAGATGTCATTCATCATCAAAGAAGTGGAGCAAAGGAAACACTGGGCTGAACACTTCAAAAGACTCCTAAATCGACCACCACCTACAACGCGCCCAGCAATACCAACAACGGAGACAGAGCTACTAGTGAACACCAACCCCCCGATGAAATCAGAATTCCTGAAGGCAATCAAGATGCTGAAAGCTTGAAAAGCAGCAGGACCAGATGGAATCCCAGCAGAAGCATTGAAAGTGGACCCAGAGACAACAGCGGACTTGATGACGCCACTACTGGAGAAGGTGTGGAAAGAGGGCAAAGTACCCGAGGATTGGAAGAAAGGATACTTATTCAAACTACCAAAGAAAGGAGACTTAAGTCAATGCAAGAACTGGCGCGGAATTATGCTCCTGTCCATCCCAAGCAAAATACTAAGCCGCATCATCCTGAAGAGAATCACATATGCCCTGGATTAAAAAATTCGACCGGAACAGGCTGGATTCAGGGGAAACAAGCCATGCATCGATCAAATAGTAGCAGCACGAATCATCATTGAAGAAAGCTTGGAATGGCAGTCACCTCTCTATCTCAACTTCATCGACTTTGAAAAGGCCTTCAGCAGACAGCGTCGATCGAGAGGTGATTTGGAAACTACTTCGCCACTGTGGGGTGCCACCGACAATTATATATCTCATCCAACAGCTGTACGACAATACTGCATGCCAAGTAATCCACAACGGGAAACTTGCGGAACCCTTCGAAGTGAGGACAGGAGTAAGACGAGCTGGCTGGATTCCCACCATCTCCAATGATTTTCCTGATTGCAGTAGACTGCATAATGCGACAAACAGTGGGCAATGAGGAAACAGGCATAAAATGGACTCACACAAAACCAACTTGGAGGATCTGGACTTCGCCGATGAGACATGTATGTCTGATTTCCCACAATCTGGAAGATATGCAAGCGAAAGGCAACAAGTTGGCAGAAGAAGCATCCAGAGAAGATTGGACTTCAGGTGAACATAGAGAAAACAGAGGTGATGAAGATTCCCGGGCAACACCACCAACAGCAACAACAACAGACAACAATCAGCATAAATGGGAGGAACCTGAAAGAAACAACCTCTTTTACCTATCTATCTGGGAAGTATCGTTTCAACTACAGGTGGCGGAACTGACGAGGATATCAAAGCAAGGATCGGAAAAGCAAGACAAGCTTTCACTACTGTCAAGTCTGTGTGGAGGTCAACAGCATTCAGCATCAAAAGTAACATCCGGATTTTCAACTCCAATGTGAAGTCAGTCAGTGCTACTATACGGATCAGAGACTTGGCCAGCGCGTCATAAAGACCATCTCAAACAAACTACAGACCTTCATTAACAGTTGTCTTCGCTCAATACTACTCAAGATCAGATGGCCATAAAAGATCAGCAACAGAGATCTCTGGGAGCAAACCAACAGAGAAGGAACCAATTGTGAAACAAATAGGCAGGAAGAAATGGAGATGGATTGGCCATACTCTGAGGAAACCATCAAAAGACACCACTAGATTTGGAGGAGGTCATATGAAGAAGAGATGAAAGCATGTTGACAGACTTGGAGCCAGCTAAAGACTCTAGCAGAGAACAGAACTCAATGGAGACGCGCGGGTGAAGCCCTATGCTCCTCTAGAAATTAAAGGAAACAATAATAATAATTATTATTATTACTGTTTTAAATTTATATATGTATATGTTTATGGAAGCAGCTCAATTTTTTCAATATATGTACAAAATTCAATTCTGTATAATTTACATAGTTTGGAATAAAGTTACCACTAACAGTGATTTCTAGAAAGATATTTCCACTTACCTTGTACTTAAGGAATTCAAGATAGTCTTGTATCACTAAGTTTCCAAGTTTATTTTTATTTCTTTATTATTCCCTTTCGTTCCAACTGGAACATAGGGCTTCAACAACACATCTCCACTTTCGTCTGTTTTCTGCTGTCCTCTTCTGCTAGGTCCACGATTGTCCACACTCTCTGATCTCTTCCTCAAACGATCCCCACCATATCACCCTCGCACTGACGACCCACTCGTCTCTTCCTATTGGGATTCCACTCGAAACCTTAGCAAGACATCTCATTCGGCGGCCTGTTCAATGTACACCCGATCCACCTCCACTTTCTCCTACATATTTGTTGAGCGGTCAGCTCCTGGTTGGTTTACTGCCAACCAGAAATCCTTGTTGCTAATTCTTTCTGGCCGGCTGGCCATCTTCAGTATGGAGGCAGAGAAGACAGTTGATGATGAAAATCTACAACCTGGTGGAAATCCTTTTCATGACACGCTGGCCAAGTTTCTGACACTCATAGAATAACTGACATTATGTTGGTGTTGAAAATGAGAGTCTTCTTTCTTATGCTGAGTGCAAAGGATTTCCAAACTGAATTCAGGTTGACGAAGGTGTACCTCACCTTTCCGATTCTGAATGGCTATGACATCTTCATCCCTTCTGCCTCTAGTTGAAATGATACTTCCTGGCTAGATAAGTGAGGGAAACTGTCTCTGTTAAAACTGTCCCACTGATGTTTATTGTTGCTAGTTGCTGTTGTTGTTGCTGTTCGTTGTTTATCTGCATCACCTCCGTCTCCGCTGTGATCAACTGCAGTCCTGTCCTCTGTGACTTCTTCTTCTACTGCCAGTTTGTTGCTTTTCGTCTGCCTGGAAAACTTCCAGTTTGTGTGCCATTAAACATATATCATCTGCAAAATCCATATAATCCAGAGACTTCTTATCAGACGACAGTTTGTTAATTCTTCTATTCCAACAATTCATTATATTCACAAACCAGAAATCTTTCGTCGACTAAGTAAAAAGATTTTTTCTTACATTGCTGGAGATGCTAAAAGCAGCAGCTACGACGAGTAGTACGACTTTAAGCTAACTCGTTAATGTTGTTGTGGAGAGACACTTGGATGTATTTATGAAATCTAAAGCGAAAATCATATGCACTAAGGTACTATACTCTGAGAAGTCCACACTGCATCAAAAGTACTCCATCACTATTATAACAAACAATTCAGGGATTATCCAAAACCAGAAGCGATTGAATAGTCTTCCTGTCCTACTATCCTCACTTCCAAGTAGCTATCACACCAAATCAACACTCAGTTCAAATCTTTGATGTTCAAATGTGAAAACGTCCCGTCTTGAATTGTTTATTGTATCGTGCTGAGCATGAGAATGTAACATGCAAATGTAGGAAGCGAAGAACTCGAAATGATGTTCGTGGGAGTCAGCTTTATTTGATATCTACAAAACTACATACTACTGGTCGGCTGAGGTGGGTAATTGTATACCACTCATGTCAACCAGTCATGCTTGCTAGTCTGTTCGAAGTGATCTGTGCACCAGAAGGCATTTTCACTCTCTTCGTATCGAGCTCAATAGCGGTTTACCTAGTGTGACTCAAATGAGAGAGTCGAATTAGTCGAAACCACCAGATTCCTGGCTATCTAGTTGGGTGAACTCGTAATACCGTAAATCAGTCTTTCATTTCTCATATTAATTAGCTCGGCTCCGGTGGAGACGAACAGCCATCGGGTGTTTAGATCACTCCCATCTGGCTGTCAAGCACCACTGGTTGATGTGAGCAGTGTACAACGATTTATCTCAGTCAGTCAGTGTTATACAGTTTTACATCCTACAGTAGATGTTTGATAAATAACTAGTGGTTGGTTGTTGGAGTCGATCGCCATTCAGGACTCGCAGTTGTTTCCACCACTGTCTTCGTGGTTGCAAATAGGCCGTGTTGACGAATGGCTCAAAGGGAGAAATCGAAGTTTCAACCACCTGATATTAGTTAGAAATTCACAATAGTTCAGAGCATCCCGCCGGCTGAGTGTTTACGCGAGTGACTAGATGAATAATATTCAGTTGGGTATACGAGTTAGAGAAAATGACAGTGATAACCAACCTGTGCTCTACGTATTTATATTTAAGACCAAATCTTCTACGCGCCGGTGGTTCATTGATGGAATCTTCCATAACAACTCACTGAGGCGAACTCCTTAACAATATTAGCATTACTGCAACTTCAAGATTCAAATGTGAAGTGATCCATTCAACTCGGAACGCAAAGAGATTAAGGAGAAATTCCAAACATTATTGGCCACTTAAAAGTGTTACTTTCCATGCACATACACCACCGTGACCATTCCATCACGGCATATCATGCAGATTTCTGTGTACAAAAACCGGAGTTCACAAAGTTCGTGATTCACCAATTTGCTTTTGAGGCGTTCTTATGAAACAGACTTCGTGAAGGTGAAATTCACTGTGAAATTGTCTTCGATATTTGTACCAGCTGCCAGTACTTCCAAACAATTTGAATCATAGAAGACAAAACATCCGAGGACGATAAACCAAAAACAAAAGCGCAAACAGCGCCATTGATGATAAAGTACAAATCTTGAAGTGATTAGCAGTGGTGAAATAATCATACACCCATATTGATAAAGTTGAAAGGTTCAGATGAAGGTAGGAGGTGGTGTGGATGTGTTGAATCTGCTGTGACAAATTTTGAACAGCACAGTTGGAGAAGCTCCACAAGATTTTCTATCAGATAACAGCAGGTATATTTGATTTACAGGAGAAAATGCTCTACTCCAAATGGTGCCATTTTCTCATTTTACAGTTTCAAGCCAGGTCACTCAACTAACTAACTCTGAGAAACGTGTTGTTTTGACATAATTTCTATTCTATTCATGAAATGAGTTGCATGTTTATAGATTGAGGCTGCAACAATTTTAGTATATAAAGGAGTAGACGAAATGATAGTTATCCATGCAGCAATACTTGAGTATTGTATTCCAATTACCATTACCCATTACGAAGATGTCACAGAGTCCAAAGAATATTCTCTTGTCCCTGTGCATCATCGCTGCTCTGGCTGTAGTCGTGCAATGTGAATATGTCTGTGAGATTATGCCGAATATAACTATGGTAAGAGCGGAGTTCTTTGTTGAAGAGCAACTCACATTCTCTTCAGAACTATGGTGTTTTAGGCAAAACAGTCGACAAACGTCAAAGTGGTGGCAATGCACTGAAATTTATCATCCTATACACTCAAAGTATGCAGAGACATCCACTATTTGGTCGATTCAAGGTAACTCTGATTATTTAAGATCTGTAAAATTGTTGTTTGTTTCTTTTGCAATCCCCCATTTTTCTGATGTTTCTATTCTCCCTTAACACCAAACTGATTTCTTGAAATTGCATTATACCTTTGATCAGTCATACAGTGTCGGAGATTTTTTGTTGTGAACACTTGCAAAATGAAGCAGTATTTATCGATGAGTTGTTTGCCTAAGCTGAGTAGAATTCATGCATTCTGCCTACAAGATGCTCTTAATCGTCTTCATTTTCTTAGGACATTTTCGTGTGTAATACTGATTTTACAATGGCACATGTGTGTATTTATTGAGAACTCGGTTCTCGCCATTCTACTGCCATGGATGCACTTGCCAATTTTCTGCGGTTGATTATTCATTTTATTCTTTTGTGTAGTGTATTGGTTTTCAGGCTTCCAGCTTTGGATTTTCAGTAGCACTGGTGTTTTTCTTTTTCACGGGAGAGGTTGCCAGTCTCACGCCGCCATCAAAGCGAGATTTGGGATTCCATCGCTCAAGAAATGAATCCTGAACCACGCACCTGGTTGACGAGCATTCTACCACTGAATCATGGAAGCGTTAGCTATCCACTCTCCCTCAATTCACAAAGCAGCTTATCCCTTCCTTCCGATCTTGGCAATTTCACAATTGATGATCACTGATATCTCCTGATGCGAAAGACGGTTATAGTGAAACTGAATTCGAAGCAGTGCAAATGTCTACTATGGAATTTTACATAAACTTTGTTCAGGCATGATTACGATAGATATTCCGACCCTGAGAACATCTTTCAATTTTAACTGTCACGATTGGCGGATACCGAATATCGTATTGTGGAAATGTGTTGTCTCACCTGGATAACTTTTCTGCTAGTTCTTCGTTGTCTTTCTGGGTAACATATTCAACGCGGACTACAATATGGAATGAGCTTTTAGAATTCTCCGTGAGTGTAACAAATGTCTTTGCTAATAGAATGCAGCCTATGAAACAACAACAACGTGGGACAATCCTAAATTCGCATTCGGGTTAGTAAATAGAAGGCTACGATGGACTCTGAGCCAAGTAACATCATCTCACACAACACTTTCACATTCAGAAATGATTGATATTCACTCCACAGAACATTGCATCTTGCTTTTCTGTTTATCCATGAAACCGGTTAAGTAGTTGCACTCTAAACGCTCTCACCAACGCTCTCATCATAATTATTCTCCTGATTCAGATTCATAAAAAGGAATAAGTGTATGTAGGAAGCTTCTCACAGGACGCCTACCGGTGCAGTGTGTATTCTTTTCAATTGATGAAAATGCGATAAACAATTATAACGATGAAACTTAACAAAACGCTCTCATTGATATGATCATCTGTCTGTTTTATCTTGTAGACTGAAGTGGTGGAGAAGGCGCTTAATTTCTGGTCGAGAGCACTGAGTGTACGGAAACCACCAAACAGAAAACTCCTAGTTCAACGGTAGGTAGGCAATAACCCTGTATTCTGAACTGAATGGATATTTTAACTACACATTCATTCAGTTCTCCAGTTCCCCAGTTTTGATTCTGATTTATAGCAGAGAATACAGAATATTATATTGCTCACAAAGAGTCTTTAGTTAGGGGAGCATTGAAAACCGGAGAGTAGTGAGCAGCTGCTTCCTGTTTGTTTCTGGGACTCCCCAACAGCACTCACCCAAGTATCTGCGAGGTATCCAGCCGACCAGCTTCAGGTTGTGAGGCGAACTGGTATGCCATTCTGCCGATTGCTCATGAATTCTCACTTGTGAGAATTCGCTTAATGGTGGGATGGTCAGCGAATGTCTATTTTAGTCGTCTGCTTCTTAGTTCATGGAGATGCTGTAGGGGATTTGATTTGCTGTCTGCTCCCCAGTGGGTGACAATGTTCGCTCTGAGACTCGAACCATGTGCAAGTCACTTCAAACACCATAGATCTATCCACAAAGCCATTGGGTCGTGAGAAAGGCTTTTTGTGCAACTGGTGTTAATTAAAACTATGCATTCACGTTTGTGACTTTGCGGTCATATAGCTGACCACACTGGTCAGCTTCATCTTCGTACATGGGCTACTTGAGCAGCTTCCTCAGTATTACTAGTGTTAAGAACTAAATGTTACTTGTTTGTAGGACTTGGGACCAAAGTTACATCCTCTTCGGAATCTGATGAATGCGAGCAAGTATACCAAAATTGTGCAAAAACACACGCGCCTGAAGAAACAATCCTCACTGGCTTCAAACACTGTATATTTCTCTTGTAAATTATCATAAGAACAGTTAAACTGGTTTTCATTCAATGTAAACTTGATTCCTCTATGCATGAATGTATGTATGTATTTGAAATGTTTTTCAATAGAGGATGTGTCGAACCGTATATCTACACCGAACCAGTTTCAGGCAGAAAGTTTTGCAAAGACAAGTGTAAACCTCAAGCGAAATGCTACGAACATCCCATACCAGATCAGTTCGCCTCAGTAAGTTTTATTTTTAGCTCATTTTGATGTAGGATGAAACAGTGGTTAATAATTCATAATAAATAAGGATGAAATACATCCTAAGGCGTTATTCAATCAATCCCACTGAAAACTATTTTCACTATGATTCCCGATTATTCATATGAACTGTAATTGCAGGGTTCTCAGACGAAACTGCCTGACAGTATTCGACGCGTTGATAAATCATTCAAGTAGACAGATATTGTGATTCATGAACTAGATTTAGAACCGAATTATTCTGAAATGGTTAGGGAAGGAAGAAAATGAAATGTGTCTTATGCAGTCTGCATGCTGTGATTGCTCAGCATACATATTTCTTTCACAAGAGACTGCCAAATCTTCACTTCGAGTAAGCAGCATCTACTGCATCATGCATTTTGGGCGTTTATTCGTATCACTGTCATGACTGAGGTGAGATGCATTCCTGTTTCCTAGATAAAGCATCTGCATTTATGAATACTCCTACGAAATACCTGTATCGAGGTTGCATATTTATTTGATGTGAATAATAGTCAGAGAGTTTGACTGCTTTCATCAAAAGCTTGGTGGATATTACACCTGAACCTCCTCTAAACTAAAAGAAGAATGTCGCCTCCCTTTCTGCCCTTCACAATTAATCTGCTATTTAACTGCGTAATACTGGTCACTCAATACTTTAGCCAAAATCACACTGTTTCATCACTAAAATAAATACATCACCTACCTTCAGAATCATAAATTGGAATGGTAAGCTTGTAAAAGACATTGGGTGGTTTGAAATTTATATGTCTGTGTAGATTTCATCACAAATCAACATCAGTTAGAAATTATTGAATACGAGACAGGGGTGGACAGCTGTTTCGTTCTAGTTTGTATTTCTTTATTGATGATGCACGCCCATGACTTCAACAGTAATTCGACTGAGGAATTTCAGTTTACGAGACTTAGCCCGTTCACCACTCAGTCAGTTGGCCTGAAATTCACTGACCCGTGAATTCTGAATCCGTCAATTCATGATATAGTGACGTCGTCAACCAGTGATCATCACTTCTGGGTACAGCTTTCTGATATAAATCGAGTAGTTATTGGCGAACTGGAGGCTTCTGTAGGGATTAGTATCAATGAACCAGTGCTCATCGCTTTGAAATAATCTCACTAACATCTGATATTCGTTCGTGAGTAAATCTGCACTAAGACTAATGGAAATCTTAAGAAAAACCCACAATGTAAATTATAATTCTACCTCGTTGCTGAAACAGTAAAACAAACAGGACGGGAGTGTATTGGCTTATAGAAGAGTGATAAATAATGAATTACTGAGGCAAGTTACTTTTAGATCTTCTCGTATCCAGACAGTTCTCTTTTATAGTAAGATCGTCTCACTTTTCCCAGTTCCAAATTGGACATCGTTTTTCAAGTTCAAGCTTTAAAGTTTCACTGGTGGTGGTGGTGGTGTTTCTCACAGGATGAGGTTGCTAGCCTCACGACCAATCTTTCTAACTTACTGGTGAGGTGAGAAGGAGTGCATAGACTGTGAGTCCTACCCAGGCCAGGTGTGTTACTGGTGGGGCATTCGATCATTGAACCATTTGCGTACTCACTGTCAGATTCTGTTAGTATTATTAAATACCCTTCGCTCATTTTGTAACAATTTCATCAGATAACATTTCATGTGTGCACATGCATGTACCATCTTTGTTTTATGGATGGTGAAGTATGCCAAAAACTACTTTCAAAATGAATTCAGTGAGTGAGTGAGTGAAAGGACGTCGTTTAATTCGACCCAAGTTTAAAGTGCTACTCTGAGTCTGATTGGATGATAAATCTATAAGATATCAATCATGCCTGATGATAGTAAGGCAAATGTTGTATAATCACATATCTATGAAGATATAGTATATAAAAATATACACATACATGTATGTAGTTGTGCTAATTTGAAGGTCTTTGCAAAGTAATTCTGACAATGGTCATTTATTTTCGCGTATATAGATAGACCATTTGAGGGATTCGATAGTAATAATGATGTGGTCATGCAGTAGTTATCTGAACTGATTCAGAGAGCACAGACACATTGAAAACACCTCCTCGAGCTATAAACCTTCTCCATTATTTCAAAGACTAATTTCACGCTGAATATGATCATCTCTCCCACTGATTATTAGTTATTCACAGTATTCACACTATTGATTTGTTCTCTTTCTTTCTTCCTGTCATACAACAAGGGATGTTCTCAGTCATCGGATGGTAGAAATTTCAAAGATGTGTATCAAGACGGTCCAGGATTTGCACCGAATGAATATGTGATATTTGTAGAGAGTGAAAATAAAGGCGGTTGTCTTAGTGGATCAACACTGGCGTTTGCTGGTCCATGTGAAATGCATCCAACAACTGACAGGTTAGTATGTCTTGTGTTTGTGTATCTGTATGTATGTATATGAATTGATATTTATGAGAAACTCGAAACCAATGAAAGCGAGAGATGATACCGTTTGGTTGAATCTCGCTGCCCCCTTCAGTCCCCAGAAGCAGAATCAAAGCATTGAAATGTAAACCTACATCTTCAGAAGCTCATTGTAGTAATATATTAAAGTTTTGTGTTGACTTATAACAAATTATAGTTTGGTTACCTTACTAACTTGTTTGTAAGCAGTAGGCTTGAAATCACTCACCTAGACTTCGAACCTGTCGAGAATTTACGTCTACAAAACTGAGATATTTTACAACGGATTGAAGCGGATTGTCACCATGCTGGTAGAGTTGGGTGGAAAATATTCTTTCAATGTAGAGCTCCAGGTCCTCTCTCTGCTGCACTAGAGCTTCAGCATTGCAGAGAAGACGAGAGTTTATTGTTTGTAACAAGTTGTCTTTCACTCTGTATATTGCTTTGATGGGGGAGTTTGTTGAGTCAGAATAGCCAAGACTTGACCAGGAGTTTGATTATCGCATTCAACTAATTTATTACAAGCCTGGATGTAATGTGTATGTATAAATATATATATATATATATGTAGACATAGAGAGAGGGAATGTTTAGAAAAGCAGAGAACAGAGGTTTTTGATTAAGCCGACTTTGCTTGTTGTTAATGTCCCCTTCTTTTCGTATTGCTTCAGACCAATTATGGGAGCAATCAACTTCTGTCCACAGAAAATGGAAGTAGATGAACCAGGAAAGACGATGTTGGTCGGTACAGCTATTCATGAGTTAGCGCATGCTTTGGTAAGTGACCGAAATCTCCTAATCACTTGGCAGAAATCACGTTTCACATAAATCTAGACAGAATATCTAGAGAAGATAAGCTTAATATCGACTGAGTTTAATTTCTGTTTGACGTTTCATTCATGTGGTTCACAATGAAAGCCCGGCGACTTGTTCTCTCCTACTTGATACTTGTCAGCTGGATGTATATGAGTTAAAGAAAATCTCTAATGTTCTCATTTGGCTTCAAACCAAGAATGTATCACTACAGTCTCTGGGAAGTCAAGAAGTATTCTAATGACTGTAGAGTGCTACTCTACTACAACATGAATGATTTCGTACTGCATGAATATTCTCACAATCCCACATCATTACTTCTGACTGAGAGCATGCACTGTCGTCGGTTGACGTTCGTGTCCATATAGGCAACTCCTTTAACACGTAACTTTGTGTAAACATTGTAGTGAAGACATTAGGGTATTTGTCTGAATAGCCTATATGCGAAATAAATCCAATGAATTAGTGAAAATGCAAGTGTAAATGGCTCAAAAAACAATTCTTGACTGATCATAATGCGTTAAAGTTATTAGTTGATCTAGCATGTAGAACATCAAGCAAATCAATTGCTGAAATGATTAACCCTGTGTCGGATTGAAACACTGGCAATTCAGTCATCGTATTCAACTTGTTCCTCATAGTTTCCTCTTCAAACAAATATGCAAGAATCGTTGGGTACATAGTGTTGTGAGCTCTCTCCTTCGATTGCATCCAGCAAATAATGTATTGATTTCTATGATGCAGAAATCCTCAGAAGATGTTTGTTGTCATTAATTCTTGCATTGGAAGCTTGTTGTTAGAATGCCCACCAACCACACATGTGGCTCAGAGTTTGATTCCCGGCCGGCGCACTCTTTTCACTGGCTAAGTTAGTAATAAGACTGTTAAAGAGGGAAGGTTGGTCGAGAGGCTAGCGACCCAACTCCGTAAACATAAACACCACTGCCACCGAAACTTCAAAGCTTTATCTTGAAGCCTCATATTCCACTGATAGCGTAAAGGAATGACATCATAGTTTGCTGGTAAGCACTTAAAGAGTAGAAGACTTCATTAGACAGAGATTCCTGAGTAACATCTTATATCGAACTGCAATATCTCCCACACTGCCGCATAGTCACGAGCTCATTATCTACATTCGGTAAGCATTAGATGATTTTTTATTAACACAGCGGAAACTTGACATATGTATATCTCGTCAGACAATAATTAGCAATCATACTTTTATGATGGGATAAAATTAAAGAACGACAATCTGCATATATATATATATATAAATAACATTGGATAATTATATTTCTTCACGTGTCTATCAGGAATGAAATATGCTGCAAACATCATCAGAAAGTAATATTATCATATCGTTTTGCCATTTGTAAGAAAATCTTATTC
Organism: Trichobilharzia szidati; assembly: GCA_944472155.2. Lineage (NCBI taxonomy): Eukaryota > Metazoa > Platyhelminthes > Trematoda > Strigeidida > Schistosomatidae > Trichobilharzia > Trichobilharzia szidati. The sequence goes on from OX235274.1 coordinate 130,717,054, forward strand.
CACCATCCATTTCTGCCTCACCATAGATAGCGATTAGTGGTTCATCCATTATCATACTAACAACTTAACATCTGTCTTCATTTTCCAAATTGATCTGTAGGGATTTGTTCGAACTAGCTATGCTTTAATGCGTGATGAGAATGGTAATCCCAGAACACCGAGAGATCCGAAAACAGGCAAACCGCCAATGAATGATCGCGGACAATATGTGCCAAGGTGAGACACCTTTTGCTTCCCTGTGAACTTCTATTGTCCAGATAAATTTCAAAGTAAAATTTTAGGTTTTCTCTAAAAGTTGATGATGATGATGAAAAATTGAGAAAGTGGATGTAATACTTCCTTGAAATTGTAATCCGTGGTGGCCGAATATCAGTAAACAAGAGGATAACACGGAGAGGACAGAATTTGTCAGTTTGTATTCAGCATAATAAATCGAAATAATAATGAAAATTGAAACAATGCGGCAATAGAAATAGTCAATCAACACAATCGATTTATCAATGCGAACTCCGCGCTTACTTAAAATGTTAACTTATTCATCAGTGTATTGGTGAAATACTGAAATCGCTGTGGATGAATAAAGGAATCAAAGTCGATGATGAATTCAGCACGAATCACGTACTGATGGACTGTGTACAAACAGGAGATAGGTATTTCAACCTGTTATTATTAGTATTTTCAGGAATTCGTTCACTTTAAGAACAACATGCCGGCATGTTCGACATATAAGACGCTACTCAAATGTTTGGTTTCCGATTCTTCCTATATCATAAGTCATTGTTTTCAAAGCTGGATATTGTTAGCGGTTATTTATAAAGATAGATAACATTAGGTGTGTCGGTCCTGATAATTGCTACCACATTTGTCAAGCTTTAGATTTGTCGACGTCATGGTATCTTCCCTTAGAGATGTGAGTGGTCAAAGTGAGACATGAATTCTATTCACCTACATTTGTATTCCTTAATATTCTGTTATGATTTTTATTCAGTTAGGTTCTTAGTGGAACACACAGTTTCAACAGCACCTCTCCACTTCATGCTTTTCTTTGCAGTCCTCTTTATTTTGTTTCACAACTAACCAATAACTTTCAACTGTTCCTTATACCACCTCCTCAATATCACCTTCAGATATCCGTGTCATTATTTCCTATTGAGATTTCACTCGAGGACATGGTGTGAGATGTCAGTGTGTGTCCAGCAAATCTTCCTATTTTTTTTGATATATCTATTGGGCAACATGTTCTTGGTTTGTTCATTCCCATAGTTACCTATCGCTTATTCTTTCTGTTCGCATCATCTGCTATTCAGTTTACAGCCGGCGAAGGTGGTTGTTAGTAAAAGTCTTCATCCAGTTCGTAACGCCTTTGCCAAATCTCTGAATCATATAGAGACACTGACTGACTTGAAATTAGTGTTGAAAATAACAATCGCTTACTTTATGCTGATTGCATCTTGATTCCAGACTGATTCCTTATCAATGGAGATCAGTCTTGTGTTTCTGACCCTAACTCGTTTTGGTGACTTCATCCGTGCTGTTGCCTGTCGTTGAAACTATGGTACTTGTATGCGTGAGGGAGGTGAACTCTTTCACATTTGCTCATTTGAAAGTGATTGGCGCTGGTTGTTTTGAATTCGGTATCTTCATCACCTCTGTGTTCTCTTTGTTCACTTGAGGTTCCGTCGTTCCTGCCAGCCACTTCTAACAACATGCTGATCTTTATCTTGTACATCTTGCAGTTCCTGCGTCAGTTAACATAAATCGTTCACAAAGTTCGAATATTTTGCAGTTTTCCATTCGACTCAATAAATACCAGTCTTCTCGCCCCATCCATGATTCAGTCCGTACCAATTAGAAATCTCATTGATATTCGAGTGTCAATAATGTAAAATTCAGTCATTTTCTTGTCCCTGTAGTTAAGCATGATGTGTAGACATCTTCGGTTGGTGAGACTAAATGTTTACGAAACAGTAAGTAACACCAGTAACACAACGTGAGATGATAGTGACAATATTTACGATCAGAGAATGAATGACATGGCAAGAAAACAGATATACTTATATATACTATATAGAGCTAATATCACCAAAACAGATGAAAACAGAACTGGAGCGGAGAAGGCATTGTTCATATTAGTTTTTACATCTTCAAAAATATCGTCTATATTGTGTGTTTCAGTAATTCACTCAAATGACCTTGTCGTTACATTCAAGTGTAATTTCATTGGTATTCGACTGGTTTCCAGTTTGATCATTGATGGCAATTAGTCAGAAGAACACCGAATACCAGAGAGTACCGAACTCCTGTTTCCTCTTACTTCGAGATTCTTCAGTGATATGCACCCATGATCCCACTGGGGATCGAAGCTATGACTTTTGTACCACAAAGCAGTTCCGTCCCAGATGTTCAATGATGAATGAGTCCTCGTTGTAACCTGAATGTCCTGAGGTGAGTCCCCTATGTCCTCCTGGGTGCATTCTACAGAAGATTGTCAAATGTGGACGACCACTTCTTGTGGAAGAAACAAGAAAGAGAATTTTTTGGTTCTGTTTGATACAGATTATTTTTCACTTATATGGAAGATGAAATTTCTGCGTTGTGCATTTATAATTTTATCTTTTAGTGGGAGCACTGTTAAACTCATCAATCGTCCATGGATTTCAGCTGTGGGATCGTTCAGCAAACAATTTCTATCCTTTGTCACTCCACAACTATTGGTATGTTTACTTACGAAAATATTGTGACTTTATCTGAAATATCAGGTTAAATAAACAGGGATAACCTGTGAAGAATAAGTATTGTACATTGACACTAGATATCAGAATCATAGTTATTTAAAACACATTCGAAAAGGCATTAGCAAAATGAAAATCACTGAAACATCAAAACTTATGATGTGTAATTTTCAGAACTATATTTTCGAGCACTGTGATTACATCTTATTCAGCATGTGATCGTAATATCAGCTGAGGAACCATCGAAATCAACTCAGTATTGGCCAACAGTTCCCTGGTCTGGAGGGCCTCTCTAGTAGTATGCATCCGAGCAATCGAACGCAATATCTTCGAGTTTGCCAGATGATCATTTTGCCACTGGAATGTCAACCAGTTGTCGATGAATAGTAACTCTCCACCAAATCGGAGGATAGCGACACCATAGGCCAATTTAATTGACGAGTATTTCTCATCATATCTGACTTGTTGGAGCTCCTGTGGTCACAGCTCATCACTTAAATTTCACTCAACTTCACTGTGTAATCAGTCGCAAGTGATGACTAGAGCTAATTTCCAGTGTTTTAATTTATAGGAATTCGTTCAGCTTCACAGTTTGATCATGAGCTGAAAACGTCTATTCTGTTCAGTGTAGAAGTTATCGGCTAGCTTGATGTTTAGTAAGCTGTGAGTCCAGGCTAGACTAACGGATACAGAGAATCACATTGGAATCCGCACATATATAGTAAATCTATTGCTGTAAGACAATCAGGTGTGTAATGCTATTGTATGATATAGACTAGATTTATAACTGCTGTAATAAACATGACTGAATAGTGCCCTAATATGCACCTGTCGGTGGTTATGAACTGTGATTACCAACCTAGTATGAAGTATGTTGCGTAGCATCACACGTTTTGTACAAGTTTCCTTAATTCCCATCGGAACGTCTATACAGTTCAAAGGAATGCGTCAACTTAATTCAGATCCAATAGGCAGTTTGATAAATATACAGTGTTTCAGCGAAAAGTTACTACATATCCATTCATTCCTGTTATTTTTTAAAATATATCTTCACAAATCTCTAAACGCTGATTTCTTTACAATGTTAGTTAAAAGGCTTTGCTTCATTTCATTCAACAAGGCTGAAGGACGTAAACACTATAACTGTCCCAATCTGGATGGGATTGATATAGAGAATGAGGGTGGTGAAGGAACCGTTGGCACACATTTTGAAAAACGCACAGTTGGTGTAAGTCAATAACCTGGAGATTTTCTACTAACTTTGCAGATGTATTTGTCATTGTTGTTAAACGGTATTCAGCAATACGTTGGGTGATAGCAAGCTCTTCCATCTGAAGCAATATCCAATCCTATACGATATGTTTCACCTCACTTCCTATGAGTAGTGCTCTGCATTACGAGTAACACGTAAGTAAAATATGTGCGGGTCCATGTAGCGACTTGGGAACATTATTGAATGATTAAAACACAGAGAATTGGAGAAGAGTTTGTGCATCATACTGAATAGAAATTTAGGTAGCCTGGTGATTACAACACGTCACTTCTACTGGCGTAGAATCAAACAGAACTCAGACCAAATTTTAGATTAGAATAAAACGACAACGTGTTAGGATCTGTGCTCGTTTTAGCAATTCTCAGTGCTCTTTAATACAATGCAAATGTACAAAATGCCTTAACACTATTTATTACAGGATGAAATTATGGCAGGTGTAACTGGCGTGAAGACAGTCGCATCACGATTGACACTGGCATTCTTCAAGGATTCTGGGTGAGTTAAAAGACGAAAGGCCTATTTTGAGGTATCTGTGCAAGTGAATTACTACTAAATATATTCTATTTTCATTATGCTTCATATAAGTGTCACTGTAAAATTGTTTTAGCTCACCGTGTGTGCCATACAGCTAGCAGAATGCTGTCCCAGTGGGTAAATTAATTCTAGCCTCGTTAGTGATGAGTATTAAAATGGCATACCATTTTACTCATTTCATTTAGTCGATGATGGTTGGCAGTTTTATTCAGGTCTCAAGACTTGGCGTATCTGGGCCTGCTCATATAAATGTGCCTGCATTGTAAGAGGGTGATGCTTTTCGCAGTGATACTCGAATCCAGGATTCGTAGTTTCGACTATCTGAATATTATCCATTAGTCCATTACTATGCACCAGGTAATAGTTGTTATTTCTTGTAATTATTAGTGTGAATTTCGTGATGACTGACCTTATTGAACTGAAATGTTTGATTTCTGTTGACATGTTGACTACTAATGCAAACGCTTTGACAATAACTTAATGCTAGTATGATGGTATTTTATGTTTGAAAAGACAAATTCAGATCCAAGTTTCAAAAGGAGCGCCATGGATGAATAAGTGTGAAAGCAAATCCAGCTGATGGGTTTCGAGTAGCAGTTTATAAGGTTTTGTGAATTACAATTTTGACTCGCATCGGCTATATTAGACCATGTTAAACTGGAACCCGAATCGAAGCGTCAGTAGTGGAGGATTTCGGTTCAAAAAACAAATCACCGGGAAATTCAAGATACAAATCTCAATGAAATTTAACCATCTTCTTCATGTCTAAATGAGTAGTTAATCCATGATTCAATAAATATGGGAAAGAAGTTGATTAGTCACTAAGAAAACTCAGTATTGCAAAAAGAGTACCTCAATAACACAGATGTAGAGATGCAGTCTAAACATTCAACCATAATAGACGTGATGAATAGTTATTTACTGATAGATCGAATAATATGATCACGGATTTATAACAGCTAGAGAACCACTGAAAACCAGGAGGTAGTACTCGACAGCTGTTTCATCCTAGTTTGTGACTCTTCGTCAGTACGTGCCAGTGACTCCACTGGGGATTGAATTCAGGATCTTCTGACTAAGAAACTAAACTCGTCGATCACCCAGCCATTTGGTTCAGAATCCAGTGGTGCTACCACTTGCCAATATCATCGACGCATATTTGTCATCAGACACAATTTGCCGAACCTCACTGGTCACAACATGTTAGTAGAGTTTCATTTGGTAATTCAACGTTAAATCAGCATTGTTTAAGCCTATCCCACTATACCTGAATTTATTACACTGGGCTAATTGTAAGTGAGCGAGACATACTTCAATAAGTGTGTTTATTTATTAAGTATGAAACTATCGTGTGGATAATAAACACAGTTACATAAAACACATTCGCTAAAGTTAGAAATTGTCATAACAACGATACATAAGGTAATACTCGAATTAAGTTTCCCCATTCACACATACGAATTCTCTTCTTGGATGCTGATGGCTGTATTTCCTTTCTTCCAATAATAGTTGGTGGGACGTCGATTTCTCACTCGCTGAAAAATGGGACTATGGCAAAGGACTCGGCTGTAGCTTTGTAATGGAAAGCTGTTATGCGTATATCAGCAGAATGAAGCAACAGTAAGTCATCCAATGCATGATCAGTGAGTGTCATAGTGAATGTTTACAGATTATACTATTTGCTCGAATGGAAGTACACTCGCTTTGATTGCATAATCTTACATTTATTTACTCATTGGAAGATGAATTCAAATTGATATTGACATTTTGTGATATTTCAGGGGAAAGAGTATTGAACCGTATTGTGAAGAGAAGAGTGATTTGATGTGTTATCACAAAACCGCCTTTGGACTATGTTCTGTTGCTCAGTTTACTACAAGTTTACCTCCACCTGAGCAATATTTCAGAGGTATTCCTAATCAAGGCGGGAGTAGTACACTGGTGGACAGATGTCCAATGGTTCAGGTTAGTGCATTCAATGTCTAATCTTTAAATCTTATATCACTTATTCTTCAAATTACGTGTTTTAAATGGAAATTATACCGGTCAATCATATTTAGTAGCATATGTCGGAGTTCATCAACCTTATTCCTCAAAGAAGTAATTTGTTTTCTAGATGAAAATGGAAATTCTCTAAGTAGCTCATATTGGTTTCATATCGAAATAATAATTCTCTTGAAACCATCAGACGTCTTTCTCCAAATTAATATATGATTAAAACTTGATCATGTAATTCGCCTATTAATTTGTTTGCTTGCATATAGAGAGGGGACCTCTGAAACCTTACACGGAATTCTTAATAAAGCAGAAATTCACCTTCTTGATGTATAACTAACAAGATGAGCTGATGGAACCTTAAGAAGGTTATACCATAGAAAACTGACTTGGAAAGATCAACTAATAAGTTTCTACAGTTAGGTACCTATTGAGCGGAAAAGAAATCTGACTAAATTCCTTGCTACTCGGATCTGTTGCATGTGCAGTCAGTCCTAGCGCCCTGGAAGCAGAACTGGATCTTCTGAAAGAAACCTTCATCCAAAATGGATACCCCACAAGATTCATTGATAAGATTATCAAACCAAAGGTTCAGAGGAACGAAGCATCACTTGTTTCAAAAAAGATACTTCACATGAATCTGGATTTCAAGGGGGACTTAGCTTGCGATATCCTCACTCAAGAGAAGAATTTCAGCATCCTCGAAAAGAACATGCTTTGCCCGACCGACGCTAAGAGTAGTGTTCTACAGTCGTCCATTGATCTGCGGAAGCCTTAAGAACAAGATTTCACATCTGGCCACTTCTGTGTGCATATATCAGTTCACCTGTTGCTGTGGAGCCAGACACATTGGTCGTTCGACGCGTCTCCTGTCCAAAAGACTTCAGGAACAGTATCCTGCATGGGTGCAAAAAGGTAATACTGGCTGTATAAGAAGTGCGATAATCGAGCATCTCATCAACACTGGTCATTCCATTTCAACAAACGCCTCCTTCAAAGTGATCTACAAAGTGAAGAACAGCGTACCAAAGTCAACACACTGTCGTCTGTTTGTACTGCTGAACCCTTGGCCATTCATTTGTAAAATCCAGAGTTGGGCATACAAAGGAAATTCATCCAACCGCTTCTATTATCATGGTAGCAACCATGTTGACTTTTACTGACTTGATGTTTGTGTGCTTGTTTTGTCTTGTTGTTTTTTGTTTTCTCACTCGTTGTAACATTTGTAATTTTTAGAACTCTTACACAACAGATTAGAAAATCAAGACTTATTTGTAAAATTAACTGGTAATATGTGCAATACGCATGACTCACCGTTTGTCCCCAACGTCTGAGAAATTCAACCACCTTTTCGACGATTGGGAGGTGAGAAATAAAACCATAAATATCAAGTCCCTAAGATGTTCAGTAACAGTTGATGTGATTACGAACAGTGAAGTGTGTTCAAAGCCTCCTCATCCACTAAATAATGTCTTACAAAAATAGTAGAATAATCGTTTGATAGACTGATTGAATAAACGCATTTCGCACTTCCTTTCTTTGGTTTGAAGCAGATAGGTAGTAGCATTTTGAGAAATATTATGAGAAGAGTTATGCATTGCAAATATTCATATTTCGATCTCTCTCCGTTCATTTATTGACTCACCTTATGGACGAATAGCCGATGAAAACATTCTTTGAAGAGCCTCTGATGACATATTGTAACCATGATTTAAACAGACAACATGGTAAGCTTTTTCAAATCTGTATTACTCAAAGTTAATTGCATTATTATTATCATTATTATTATTATTTCGAGTGGAACATAAGGCTTCAATCGAAAACCTCTATTTCATCCTGTTCTCTGCAGCTGCCTTTAGTAGGCCGCACGATTTTCTTTAAGCTCTCATCTCCTCCCCACACGGTCTCCTCCATACCATCGTCGGACGCTCAACGGACGACCATTCGCTTCTACTCAGGTGTCTGACAGGTAATGCCATTCCGCGGTCTTCTCACTGTGTTTGTACGATTCATCTCCACCTCCCTCGGAACATTCGTTGAGCCATAGTTGCTCGGTTTGTTGGTTCCCAGAGTTTCCTATTGCCTGTCTCCTCTGGCCAACATGTCTGATCCTCCGTTGACATGCTTGAAATATATTTGACATCAGAAGAACATGAATGTTTGTCAGAGATACCAGCTGACACTCTTTTCAAATGTGATATTTAAGTATGTTACCTGTCAACTAACTCTTCAACTAATGGTTACCGAATCCATTTCCATTAGACGAAGAAGAATATATACATATATATAAATTTAACGAGAATCCGTCGATCACAATATCTTTGTTACAGTTGTCTTAGGAAATATCACAACTGGTGACTAGACTTTCATTCTATGTGACTGCAAGGCGTCCAATTGTTAGTCAGGATTTTATGCCTTAAATAAATGTTTTCTTTAGATTAGATTATTGCTTCTTGTGGATTTCTTTCAAAATCATAGGGTAAATACTTTCAAGTTAAATCTGTGGTCATGCGTGTATCCACTTAATACTGTAGAGGAAGCTTTCATATGGTGAAAGTGAATTACTTTTAGAATTTTAATAACTTATGAGTTCGAAATTAATATCACTAATCAGAGTTCATGTGTGATAAATTCACTTACATTGTATTTTCTTTGTAGCTCAAAGAGGAAATATGTTCGGTCAAGATTTCGGCAATAATTCAGTGTGTATTAGACATAAAGGAGCTTGGGAAGCCAGAATGAATGGGTTGGTTTCAAGAGATGCACGAATCAAAGCCACTTGTCATCAGGTATGTTTTGAAAAATGCAGTCCTATTATGGTGACATTTTGTAGTCAGACAGGAACCAATGATATCCTCTTATAAGCTCAAAGACACATAATTTCATCGCAGTCGTCGTTATATCTCTGAAGTGCTAAAAGATGATTGTATGTAGTGGATAAAATGGCAGCCTGCTTTAAAAACCGGGCTGTCTAATTATCTACAGGGCAGAATGCGTCAAACCCCCCCCCTCACTTATAATTTGCATTGACCGTCTATCTACTCATTACTTGAAGAAGAATATCTACACAAATGAATGACTTTCAACATACAACTTGGTTTGTCTTGAAGTGATAAAATATGTCAGGAGTCGGAGTATGTTGGAGAGAAAAACGTAATTCCTTCTAACCGTATAATGTAGATGAGTGATTTACTTGAAGATTCTATTTAGGGAGTAGATAATACCAAGTTGAAAACTCTGTACTGTATGTGAACATACTGCTCAGAATAAAGTGATTATTGTCATTAATGTTTTTTATTAGTGATCTACTTTGCTCTGTTGAGCATTCACACTTCTGTGTACTTCCTGGGGAGTATATAGATATATTTGTGATAAATCAGAAAAGTGAATAAATTTCTGTCAATTTATGTTGAACACATTCACAGATTTCTTGTTCTGGTGGTCTCAAAGTAGTTGTCGGTGGACAACCGTTCCCCTGTCAATCAGGTGTGGCGAGAATTCAAACGAAGCAGATTACTGGGGAGGCTATCTGTCCACCACCAAATGAAGTTTGTGGAGTAAGAAACATTTACATGGGAAATAACTGTTTTTATACTATGTCTAGTTCTCTTTTTGTGATGGGAAGCACTCATCTTCATACTTCAGTAAGAGAGGAGTCTTTTCTTTGACTGTGGAAAACTGTGAATAGATTTACCAAGCAGTGATCTTGACAGATTGTGCGTCTGTGTTTGCATCAAGGTGGGCTAGAGAATAAATTATAGAAGCCAAACATTTAGAAGACATTAGTGAAAGTCATCTTATATTTTTTTGATTCTGACATCATAAAATCGGCATAACGGCTGTGTAATTACTACTGTTGTGACGGTAGAGGACTAGAGGCTTGGTGAAGGAATGTTCATTTGCAATTTGGTATCGTTATCTAGCGAAATTATGTACGTCTTATCTGAAAATCGTCATTTGCTGCACAGATTTTCCGTGTTGTGCTATTGATTGAACTTCGAATTGTGTTTCTTTGTCATCTTTTTGGTGTCTCGCATATTTCGCCACAACTCTGAATCATTTGGTCTCTTTGACTTCAAATCTATCTCTCCACTATTTGACATTTTTACACGAATCAACGTCTCTTTATATACCAGTAATAAATCTTATTAGCAACACACGCCACATTACTGCTACTACAATTTACTGGAATATATATGTACATTTAGAATATAACTATATCCTGACATAATTCATTTGGCACTTCTATCGAGTTACAGGACAGTAGTAATACAGACTTTGAAACTGCTATTCGGATTTTGTGAAAGTTTTTGTAATTTTATACGCCCATTAAATTCAACAATCTACACCTGGTCTTGTCATCTTTACCAATTGGCCAACTTGAGAAAGTAAAGGTAACCTCATGGTGATGAACGGTGATGACGTAGCTATATATAAACTAAGACATGGTAAAAATTCTGGTTTAATATACCACTTTGATAAAGATATTAGCAGCATTGAATAGCGAAGCGTCAGTAAAAGCAATAATAGCGTTTTGCTTTTCATTCATTGAGAAGTAGAGGAACATTTTAAATAATTAATATCATGTGCCCACTGACGAAATTTTTTCAGACTGGTTAAAGTAAACTTGGTTTGGGCATATCTATGTATGCATATGTATATATCTTTAATTGCTCAATGGAATAAAGTTTACCACATTGGAAGTTGGATGTAAACATTTTGGAATCATCCAGAACTACTTTAAAAATAAAAGAGTGAAACGTAAAATCAAATTAATATTTGGAGAGGAGACGAGGATATTTTAATCCCGAATCGTATACTCAGCTATGTAAAGTCAGATGGGATGAATTTACACGAACACAAATAATCTGAGTGCGTATTCCGTAAGAGTGGTTGCTAACCTCAATGATTATCTTCATTCGAATATTTCTACTAAGACGATACTGTTGACCACACAAAGTTAAATGTTGATAAAACTGCAGTATAATGACAATATCTGTCACCGCAGTTACAATTGAATAATAATATATCTATATCCATCCACCCAGATTTTATAATGTTCCTAATTTTTTTGTTTTCCAGATTAAGAGAAGATGAAAATTACGTGTTGTGTGATTGTGTGTAATTAATTATGTACTCATTGCTTTATTTCAACTGCTTGTTTTATATTAACTGACAACCATCTTTCCTTGTAAATTTTATATGTTCACATGTCTAATATATACCTATTTAATTAAATTTCTCTTCCTGTTAATATGAATTATGATTTTAAACAACACACTGACAGATTCATTTAGGCTACTTGAAGAGATGCCAATAGGAATTCTTAGAATTATGTTGTGAAGTAGAGAAATTCAGTTAATACTTCATCGAGTTTATTAAAACTCGAGAAGAATTTCTGTTGTTCTAGTTGAAACCTACTTGGATACGTTTCAAACTGATGTTAATTTCAAGGGAAAGAGAAAGTTTAAGTCTCGTTGAGGTGTTACATTCAACCTCATAAAAGTAGTGTTGGTGTTCTTCACTAATAGTGGATATCCTAGAAGTGTCACTGATTTTTCTCAGGCCCGAATGAATAAGTGACTACCTTTTCGTCTAATTATCATCTGTCTGTATAGAAGGGTCAATATTTGCCATTTGAAAGTTTTGTGATCTTAATTACAGACATACCTACAAACCAATACTTGAATATTAAAGAAATCTAGTCAAGAATTTGTTTTCAAAGGCAACCGTGTTATGCTCTAAAGATGTGATGAAAAATGAATTTAGAAAAGCTTGTACGACTATGATGGATATCCCAAACAGTCCGTCAAGATATACTTTGAGCCTTCCTGGCTAAGACTGTCATTCTAAGGTGATGAATACAGATACCACTCTAAGTTATTCGACTGAAAATAATAATAATAGTACATAAAGCAGAAAAGATGCGACCTACTTAAATCACTGAGCCATCAGAATGTTTATCCATCGAAATGCTTGAATTCTTCTGCAATTCTTATCGTTTTAATCGTGCAATTATATTCAATGACCAATACATGAAATCGCGCACATATTTAATTAGTTTCCCTCGATATGCTGTGCACTTTTCGAAGGAACTGAAGAAAACATGTATGTGACTGGGTGTCTCCCCATACGCACTAACACTATGACAAATAATGTGCCTCAGAAAATTGTTTTACACTTAATTTCCGTATTAAGGGAAAATACTTAAACTGAATACTCTGAAAATTACTGTAGTATACGTTCACATCTTACCTGACGTAAAGCTTTATTGGGTAATTCGCTGAGTACACATTTGTTTTACTAATCCTGAGAAATGAGAACAGTCAATGACTGAAAATTAGATGACACCATTGTATTAAATTGAAACCATTGGAACTTTTTCGCTCGTTTACTTTGTTCCTCAACATACAGCATTTAATAACATACGAAGCGGTATACATTTCGTAGTCCTACTTGTGGGTGAGGATAACATGAAATGTCCCTCAGATCAAGAGTATCCAGACACTTTCTGAAAAACAATGCCATCTACTAAATGGACTGAAATAGAATGTGGATAGAGAGGAGACAAGAACACGTTAGGCAGAGAAGAAGATTCTAGAAGATCTGGGCTTCACGAACGATTTATGTCTAATTTTACAGAAATTCGAACATCTGCAGGCGAAAAGCAACAAGATGAGAGTAGCAGAAGCAAATACAGAACTTCATGTCAACATAGAGAAGACGGAGTTGATGAAAGTTACCAATCAACAGCAACCACAACCAGAAACAATCACCATCAACGGAAGAAATTTAAAAGAGGTCACTTCCTCCAGTTATCTAGACAGCATCGATTGAACTACAGAACGGCTGCACGGACGAGGATTTCAAAGCCAGACAGGTTTGGAAAGGCAAAGTAGACCATTATCACTCTGAATTCAGGTTGAAAATCTGTTGTACTCAGCACAAAGACGAAATCCGGATTATTAACACCAATAGTAAATCAGTCAGTGTGGTGGAGCAGTTCGGTTGTGAGGACAACTACTCTCCAGCGATGATACTCGTTAGTGGACACGAAATTTAGTGAATTGGCAGAAGTTGGAATTCATGGGCTGTTCATTGGATCGGTCTGTGAACTCACCTTGTAACCAGAAGGTCGTGGTTTCGAACTCTGGCGGTGGGTGCGTAATGATGAAGGGTCCTAAACCAGAAGGTAATTGATGTCCACTACTTCATGGTCGTACGAGATGACTGAAGAAAGTAAGTTGGTTTTCACCTGCAAGTCATTGAGTTTGTGTGACATAATACAAATATCACCTGATTAATCCATACCCTCTACAGTTTTCTTATCGGTGGATGCTGCAGGATAATAATTTTGTGAAATTACTTACCACTTCAAGGAGGCGATGACAGAAGGTGTTCTGAAATCCTGCATAGTGATGCGATTTAGTAACTCGCCCTCCGAATTACTAGACTTTCTTCCAACACTCGTGCATCGTCTACTACATTAAAATAAATCTGTCTACCTAATATGATCTCAGATGGTCTGACCATCTATTGCTACTTTGTCAACAAACTGCTCATGTTTATGACTTCGCATTCTGAATCACAAAGCTTGTTTATGATAACAGCATTAAAAGATTTCAGACATCTGCCTGTAAATTGACTGTGTCTGTTTAAATTGAACCTACTAACATGTTTTATACTCATATAACAACAAACTTCAACACTTTTCTAGACTTAACTGGAAGGTGAAGCCGTTTACTGGGCCTGGATTCTGTTCCGTATGAAGAAACTGCCAAAGGAGGAATGTGGCAAATTCAACCATTGACAAATAACGTTGAAATATTCGATACTCTAAGTGGACATGTTGAGAATACAAACACAATGCCACTATTGAAATTTATTTTGAAATAAAAGTGTATTCTGAAGAAGTGGGATTTACATCAAACTTAATCACAGTGACATGTGATTTAATTCGCCCTCTGGTTATTTCTGTCACATACAAGGTGACATTTTTAGAGATTTTAGACAACTATGATGACCTCTTGACACTGGTATGTCTTCTTCCACTTCTTGACAAACATAGTGTTAATTGACTATGAGCACAGTATTTCTGACGATGTATCCTTCTGTTGAACATGTCTTTGAAAGAAAGACTCTACGATTAGTTGAGAAAATGTCTGAGCAGTCGATAAGCTGCTAGATATTTGGTCATTATGTAACACTTGATCAGCTTTGCTGAAATTCGTGATCTGTAGTACCTACCAAAACTTAGCCTGTAAAGCCTTATAAAGAAACATGGGTCGAAAACATTTGCTGGAAAAAGAATTCTGTTAATTAGACAAACGTTCTAGGTGAATTCAGCGGAAAGGAAAGGCAAATTATGTGTGTAATAATGGCTGTGAGAACAAGTACAAGAGCTTCAGAATGTGGTGATGAAGAAGTGGATGCGTGTTCCTTGAATTATGCATAAATCACACAGTTAAAATGGCGTGTTTAAACAGCTGTGCAATTGTGGCTGACAGAGTGAAGGATCAGGGAAAATATAAGCTGATGAATTCCTAAGTGTATGAAATCCTCAGATGTTTAATCGCAAAGGCTATCGACAGATGTAACGATAAATTCACAGGTGAAATCCATAGACGTCGGACGCTGTTCAGAGGAGGGACTTCTGAAATTTCTTCACACTTCTTTTAATCCAGATGATCTTCTCTTCCGCTTATAAAACCTAAATCTTAATTTTTGCGTAAGGTTTGTCTTTTGATTAAGGCATTTAAATCTTCAATGGCTTTCACTTCCTGTTTAGTAATCTCAGGAAACAAAATGGAGATATTCACAGACAACACAATGACTCAACCTCATTCTTCTTAAGTCCCATAATTTACGGGATTTGCAGGGATTTATGCTGTGCCAACAGCATTTCCGCATCGCTTTCCAACTTGGTGATTCGTCATGTTTATAAATACCCGATTTATTCATTTGTCGCTCTCTCGGCTTCCGAATGGAAAACAGTGCTTCAACAGTACATGACGGAATCAATGATTCTGTCTTCAAAATGTCAGCAATCTACGTAAAAGAACTTGCTAGCTGAAGTATATAATAAGCGGCGCTCTTAGGATCAAGAAATGACTTATTGTATATAGACACTTTTGGAAACCGAAATAAATTATGACATGTTTGGTATCTCCAATAAGTTGGTGGAATATGGAAGTTAGGGGAGATTGGAGGTCGTTCTAGACAATTGTAACCAGGAATGCTGAACCCGATTTAAGTGTCTGAGTGCACTAATTGGACAAGGAACATTCACCAGTCAAGGAACCTATCATCAGAAGTCATAGCTGAGAAAGGCTTTTTGACGTTTAGTCAGCTGAAGTATCTAGAAACTCATTCGAGAATCAGTCGAATAATAGGATAGCCAATGGCATACGACTATCTTTTGACTTCTGCTCAACTAAATTATTATTTCACCTTTGGGTAACATGTAATGTTAATTCTCACTCCTTCAGTTAACTTCTATATTTCCCTTTCTATTTGAGCTCTACTGATAATTTGCGTAGTAGCACTTGAACTGTTTATGGCCGTAGGCAGTTAACAAGGACCGCTGAAATGAAAAAGATGAATGGCGTCGTTTCGTCATGCTCAAATTGTTGTTCTTGCATTGTTCACATTCGTGTTTCTATTTTTCGACTATGGTTTCTTTGGTACTGTCAGAGAAAATGGGGGAATGCAGAGGGAGATTGTAGTTGAGATTTGCATCGATAAAGTCGTGTGAACCACTTCTCATCCATGAGGTAGTTAATTGTATTTTCAGGCATACAAGAGATAATCTTGCATCACCTGACAGTTAAGCTTGAAGCAGTGAGAAGAGGAATAGAAGGCATTCTGGGCTGGCTGACTCCTCGGGAGAATCTAAACAGAATTATGGTGTATTACACCACCTACGGCATAAAACCAAAGCAAGTGCTAAAACTAATGGACCACAGCGAACCAACTTAAAACTGAATAAACAAACGTCTATTCCGCCTGAAGATACTTAAGGTGTTTTAAATTTTCTTTTAATGAGTGAGCATCGGACTCAATCGCAGACATAATTTCGAGCCCCTCCTTTGTTCTGCTAACACACATCAGAGTCTTTAGCTCAGCCATACTGGTCAGATAAGTTCCGAAATCTTTTCCCCAAATAGCCTCAACATTTTATTCTTCCTCAGAATATGATATCAGATAACCAGGTCTCTATCCAGGAAGAGATCAAAGCGGATGAAACCAAGGAAAGATGGTCAAGGGAACCTAATTACCAAGGAGGAGAGACAAATAGAACAATGGGCTTATCACTTCTGATGACTCTTGTATTGACTATCACCTGCAACTTGTCCAGAAATATCGTCAACATTAAGAACAAAACTGCCAATGGACACCAGTCTTCTAATAAAAGTCGAAGACTTGAATGTGATCAGGCCAGTGAAGTCCAAGAATGCAGCAGAATCATAAGGAATTCACACCGGAGGAAAATTTCAAAGCCAGCCAGACAGAATTAGAAAGGCGAGATACGCCTTCATCAATCTGAAACCAGTTTGGAAGTCTTCTGCACTCTGCAGTGTAAAGATCAAGATTCGGATTCTGTTCAACACAAATGTGAAGTCAGTCAGTCAGTTCTTCTATATATGGGTCAGAAACTTGCACTGCGTACACCTCACGAAATGGATTTACAACAAGTTACAGACATTTATGAACAGCTGCCCGTTTCGTAGGATCCACACTAGAAATCAGATGACCAGCCAGAAATAATGAGCAACAAGTATGTCTGACTGGTGACGAACCAGCCAAGAGCCGATTG
Source organism: Trichobilharzia szidati (assembly GCA_944472155.2). Classification (NCBI taxonomy): domain Eukaryota; kingdom Metazoa; phylum Platyhelminthes; class Trematoda; order Strigeidida; family Schistosomatidae; genus Trichobilharzia; species Trichobilharzia szidati. Next base: position 130,734,404 of record OX235274.1, read on the forward strand.
CTCAACAAATATGTAGGAGAAAATGGAGATGGATAGATACGGCATACTTTGAGGTGGCCATCGAATCACATCGCGCACAATACAGTTCATAGGTGGAGAGGAATCTTAATGAAAGGCGACGAGTGGGTCGTCGATGTGAGGGCGACATGTAGGAGATCGTGCGAGTCGGAAAAGTTGACAGATTATGGTCAATCGTGGGTCTAGCAGAGAATAGAACAAAGTGAAGATGTGTAGATGTTGAAGCCCTATGTTCCACTCGGAATCCAAGGGAACAAAATAATGAATGATAATTGTTATTATAAGTCGTTAAATCCTTTCTTCAAACGGCCTTAACATTTTGTTCTACCTAAGTCTCTGACTCATCAGAGGACTTTTTCGGATAACCGAGACTTTTCTATTAGTGTATGCTAAACAGTGATTACAAAGAGTCAGGTAGCTTAAATATTAGGTAACATCCTCTGAAATTCTTTCGTCAGTATTATTACTTTCAAATTCCAAACAGGGAAACAAATTTCCAACTTCATATTCGATTAGTTTCGTTCTGCGTGGAACCGCGATTAGTTGCCACAAGTACTACAGAGATTATGAAGAGTCGAGGACACTGATAATAATTATAACATCACGATAGAACAGACAGAAATAAAAAAAACTATTTCCAGATGCATCACATGTGACACAAACTCAAGGTGTTACAAAAGAGACTTTCAGATGGGGTAAATTTAGTCCACAGGAACGTCACTTTATATTCAACATTCACCACAATGGAAGCTCATTAGAATGTGATTAAACCAAGTGATTCACACAGAAGTTTCAGAGATATTGTGGATTCTTTATGTTCCCTGCAACACACACAATCAGTAATTTATCATTGTGTGACAGTCTTCATAAATGTTCTCTCGACTTTGTCCGTCTAAAACATTTTTTCATAACATAACACTTTGATCTCTTTGATATTCATATGAGTTCTGCAAGTTATTGATCAATTTTTCAGCACTTGATTGATGCTTCCTTTTTTCAAATTCTTTGTGAATCTGCGTGTTTCAATAAAAACATGCCACTTTGAACAAACCAATGCAAAGTCCACTTCAAGTGTACATTCATCTCGAAATATTGACACTATGATCCTAAAATGGCGATTTCATCAAATTGTAGTATAAAATGTTCACCCCTTTACCAAAACTAGAAAACAGAGAGATCAGAAAGAGCACATTCGTCGTTTAACTCACTTAATCCTAACCCAGCTGAGTTATGAGACCTGCACAAAGGATCCTGATCCACTCATTCTTATTACTATGGTTCATTGCAATTTCAGAGTGTTTAATCCCCAAAGCGAAACAATATGCTAGAGGAGGTATTCCATGCGGAATCACCAGATCCCTGAGTGTTAAACATGACTACGATTCCTGCTATATTTTAGAGGATGCGTTAAAACGTTTTTCATTACGTCTAGAAGAAGTACCACAGCGGATTAACTCTTATTCAGTAGAATCCTGCAAAGTGACCACTATTCAAATTGATATTACTGAAGGCTGTAATGAAGAAAATGGAAAATTATGGCCATCCGATTCAATGAAGGAATCATGTAGGTGGAACGCACTTTAGGTGTTTAAACACGGGGAATTTTGTTATCTAGATATGGTGAACATCTCCGAAGGTATTATACACATTCAATCAGATGAAATATGGGGAGTATTACATGCTTTGGAAACAGTCCTGCAACTAGTGTTCAGAGATCAGAACTACAAGGTACAGTGCAGAAATGTGCTCACTTCACGATAATAGAATTCGATACTTGAGTGCGGCATAGGAGATTCACCAAGATTTCCACACAGAGGAATGATGATCGATACAGCCAGACATTATCTAAGCGTTGAAACAATCAAGAATGTCATTGTAAGTTGCCTTCCACCTGCTGTTCTTGTTATGTGACTCATAATTTTTAAATTGAAAGGCTGCATTATCAATGGTGAAGATGAATGTGCTACACTGGCATATGACAGATGATGAATCCTTCCCGTATGTTTCTTCAGTGTATCCTGAATTGTCTTCAAAGGTGAGATATTCTCAGTCAAATGCGTTATCACCGTTTCATTATTGTGATTGTATTTTCAGGGAGCATATCATCCACATTCGTATGTGTATGAAAAGGATGAAATTGATTCACTGGTAGAATTCGCTCGATTACATGGTGTTCGGGTGATTGTTGAATTTGACTCACCAGGTGAGGATTGTCGAAATTATTGTGATGAGATCCGACTGTGTACTTTGTAATTGTCATTTACTCCTAATCTCAGTTTATGGGTGACTGATTCTCAAACTATGCGGTCATATTGTAACGACAGAAGACAATGGCCAGGACACGAAATCAACAGATATTTATAATATTTTCATGTACATTATTATAGATTATTGTAAGCACGCAAACACAGCTTTCTGATTAGTGGATTCCCGCTGAACGTTAATCTTTCATCTTTTCGTGGCCATTTATTGAAGTTCAGATAATCTATCTGCAAATTGTATCCGCCTACGCAAACAAAGTCTGCTGTGACTGGTTTTTGAATCAGTCTTTGTTCTAATTTTTTCACGACCAATATTGGGGACGTAAACATTGACGTGAATTACTGTCTACCAATTCGTCTAGCAGCCATTTCTCATCACAAAATGTGTGATTTCATCACTATTACTTGGTGATTATGAGTATTTCTCTGCAAATATTTATAGATTCTAAGAGGTTACAGTTTCACTTAATGTCCAGTAAATTCAGACAACATTCGAGGGTGTGAAAAATAAGCCAAGATTCAGTTACCAGATCGATCTGATCACTTAATGTAGACAATAGAATTTAGTTTAATTAGACCGCCAGAAAATTGAATAAAAGATAAAGTTAGAAGTACAGAATGAGATGGTGAGAATGAAAGCTGAACTTCTCAAATAACGAATATATAAAACATCTTAATGGCCATATTCACTGTGTATCACATGATTGACGAAGCCTTTTTCATATATAGAGCTACTCCATCCGTGAAGTGTTGTTTTCCTTAGTTTGACAGAGTTCTGATTATCCCCAGTGTTTACAGAAGATTCTCATACACACTGCAGATGACATTAAGACTGTCTTAGGGGTTCACCAGGTGGCTAAAATCGATTACCTGTTTGGACATTGAGATTGAGACTTAGTCGCTGAAAAGTGATACAATTTACCAGCCTTCTCTACAAAAATTATCGAAAGTTATTTTTCAAATTTAATTTTTGATTATACCTTGAAACCACACAGTATTTTTGGTACAAGTATGGAATTTTCAGCATATGATATCGTTAGCCCAAATCTTGCAGACTGACCATAGATATCAGGTGTGCGTCGGCAGGGGATCAAACCCCGAACCATGTGGACGGTCGGCGAGCGTCCTAACCGCTGTGCTAGCTCAATCAAGTGTGGTATACCTCAAGTTTATAAAAAGGAAATAATCTGTGACCTAAACTGGTAGAACCGGAATAAAAAACTTATTTTGAAAAAACTGATAACATAGTGAACCCTTCTTCGAGAGTAAAAACGTTTTACTCAGGTATTGGTTTTTGTAGGGATTATTGTTTGATTGGTTGGGGGATTTCATCGTGAAGTTGTTATCAGTTGGAGAACCATTGGAAAACCTGGGAGTACTGGACAGCTGTTTCGTCCCAGTTTAGGACTCCTCGCAGTCCTGAACCATACTTTCCAGTAATCCCAGGTTTACCAATGGTTCTCCAACTGATAACACTTCACGATGAAATCCTCCAACCAAATAAATAATAATTCCTACAAAGCCAATAAGTGAAAATTCATCAATAGCGACTGGCCCTGTTCTGGCATTGACCTGGGGTTCTAGTGGGAAGCCGTGACTAGTAGGGTGCAGCAGGTTGAAGGTGAGGCTGTGACTCGTCGAAGAAGACATTGAGAAGTGGTGGCACTGTGTCATAAATTGACAGAAGCTTTTTTAGTTTTAGTTTTTAGTAGTTTAACTGCATTGGGACTGGTACCTGTGACTCCATTTCAAAGACGTTCGATATCATACCGTTAATGTAGCATCCGTATTACTAACAACCGCATCAAGAAATCGTACACCGAAGCGTACTTCATACAACAATCTGCTATGGTGATTGACATTCAAATTCAAGCCAGCAGTGTATGAAATTCAGTGAAATAAACTCAGATGGTGTTTGCATGAAAGTAACAAGCTGACTATCACATATCTATCTTTCTGTCATCCAGGTCACACTCTATCATGGGGCAAAAGTCATCCTGAAATACTCTCGGGTGAATCACATGACGGACCAATCAATCCAGTCGATGAGAATGTCTGGCCATTTCTATCAAATTTATTCAGCGAAGTGTTGAGTGTATTTCCTGACCGTGTCTTACATTTAGGTGGGAGCATTTATGATAGGCATTCATGGTGAGTGTGTTGACTTTTTCTGATGTGTGATTAGTTTCGCACATCACATATGGCTGAATGATTTCTCGTAAGGAATCTGATGCGATTCGGCTTCTTCATCATGTGAGGAAAGGCCGAATAGCCAGATGTTTCCTAAGTTTAAGTTTCCGATAATCTTTGCTTCGTATCTCATATTCGCTGTTTAAAACTACCACTTTTAAAAGACATTAATGCACAGAGTCAACCGTGTGCAAGGTTATTCTCAGTTTTTGTTTAATTCGTGACAAAATATTTACACAAATGTAGCAACTGGGAGGTGCCTGTAGGGACGAAACGCATAGCGAATCTCTGAAGTGCTCACCAAATAATGAAGGTGGCTTTGATTCTTAGACACTGGTCGTACCTGCATGAGTTGTGGTATCCTTACTGGTGACTTCTAGAACACCTGGTGAAAGTTATGATGGACATAAAACTGGAAGACTGTTCACCAAAGATTGCTTTAGAGTATTTCGTAAAACTTATCAAAACTTATATTTGCGAAATGGCTTGGATGAAGGGTTAAAATAGTCACACTAAGTTTCTACAATCAACTCTACGCATCATCATCGAACAAAGCATGGAATGGCAATCAAACCTCTACCTGAACTTTATACACTTTGAGAAGGCCTTCGACAGCGTTGACCGCGAAGTGATTTGGAAACTGCTCAAGTACTTCGGCGTACCCCAAATATTCACCAACCTTATTCAACAGCTGTACGACAACGGCACATGCCAAGCGATCCACAACGGAAAACTCAGCGAGGCGTTTGGAGTAAACACAGGAGTCAGACAAGGGTGCTTATTATCACCAATGAAATTCCTAATTGTGGTGGACTGGATTATGCGTCAGACAGTGAAAACGAGAAGACAGGGATATCCTGGAGTGACGTGGATAACCTGGCAGACCTGGATTTCGCAGATGACTTTTGTTTGATGTGACACAAAATCGAAGACTTACAAGCGAAAACCGACAAACTAGTCGGAGAAGCAGCAAAGACAGGACTGACTCCAAGTGAACATAGACAAGACGGAGGTTATGAAAATAACCAACAACAACAACAGCAGCAGCAACATACAGCGCCAATCACCATCAATGGGAGGGATTTGAAAGAGGTTACTTCATTCACTTATCTAGGGAGCATTGTCTCAAATACCGGAGGAACTGACGATGATGTCAAATCGATAGTCGGGAAGGCGACAAACACATCCATCAACCTGAAACCAATCTGGAATTCTTCGTCACTCAACATCAACAACAAAATTCGGATTTTCAATACAAACGTCAAGTCAGTTCCTCTATACGGATCGCAAACTTGGTGGGTCACAAAGAATATTTCAAACAGGTTGCAGACATTTATCAACAGCTGTCTTCGTTCTATACTGAAGATCAGATGGCCGGAAAGAATCACCAACAAGAAACTATGCGAACAAACAAAACAAGAACCAATCGCTCAACAAATATGCAGGAGAAAGTGGAGATGGATTGGACACTCGCTGAGGAGGCTGCTGGGTGACATCGCGCGTCAGGCCCTCGAGTGGAATCCGAGAGGGAAGCGTTGAGTGGGACGTCGATGCAAGGATGTCATGGGGGAGATCGTGTGAAGAGGAGCTGAAACAGTATGAACTAACATGGATGCAAGTGAAAAGTGCAGCACCTCGATTCTACGGCAGACCAAAAATACACAAGCCAAATATACCTCTACGACCAATCGTATCACTCCCAGGAACCCCAACATACAATTTATCCAAAGAACTATACAGAAGACTGAAACACTTGACGAAATCATGTGATCACTGCATCCAATCTGCGACCCAATTTTTAGCGAAAATCAAAGGCATTGAAATAGACAGCCAAGAAATAATGGTATCCTTCGATGTCACGGCATTATATGCTTCGATTGGACTAAAACTAGCAAAAGAAACCATGGAACAACTACTCAACAACGACGAACACATACAACAATCAAAAATGCTGCATTCAAGTTGGATGGAATGCATAAACTTGTATCTCACAACTTATTTCCAATTCAACGGCCAAATGTATGAACAAATTCAAGGGACACCTATGGGATCACCCATATCAGGATTGATTGCGGAAGCCGTCATGCAAAGACTGGAAAACATAATTCTGCCAAAGATCAAACCAAAAATTTGGATACGCTACATAGATGATACATTCGTGATAATCAAAAGAGAAAACTTAGACAATACCCACAACATAATAAACAACACCTTCAACGACATCAAATTCACAAGAGAAGAAGAATATGAAAACAAAATCCCATTTTTAGACGTCTTAATCAAACGAACAACTACAGGAAAATTAGAAACCCAAGTATACAGAAAACCAACGTACACGGATCAAATACTCAGTTACAACAGTAACAACCCAGCATCACACAAAATTAGCTGCATACGTACATTGTTCAAGAGAGCCAGGACTCATTGCAGCACTTCCGCTGTGAGGAAAATTGAAGAAAATCATCTTATGGACGTCTTCCAAAGAAATGGATACCCACGAAACTTCATCAAAAGACATCTACCCCCAGCTCAACCAACCAAATCAAAGGCCACCAGCGAAAACACAAAGAAAGTCGTCCTACCATATATAAAAGATATCTCCGAAATCACTGCAAGACTATTCAAACCATTTGGAATCGATGTCGCTCATAAACCAACAAAGTCACTACACTCAGTTCTATGTAAACCAAAGGACTCAACGGCAAAAGAAGACAAAACTAACGTCATCTACAAGATAAGTTGCAACGACTGCGACAAACATTACATTGGTCAAAGTGGACACCCTCTTCGTCTTCGCATTCACGAACACAAACTAGCTGTCAAAAGACACGACATACACTCCCTCAAATCACTACATGCAGACAACCACGGGCACCAATTCGACTGGGACAATGTTCAAATCTTAGACAAAGGGAACTGCAAAAATGCCAGAGAATTCCTAGAGGCCTGGTATTCAAATGAATCAGCAATCAATAGACACATAGAGATTGACAAAATATACCAATCCATACGAAGAAATTCACACAAAAACAAAGTCAAACTTCAGGTCAAGGAAACAGTCAGCAACAAAACAAGTGAACTGGAAAGTGCGAAGTCACACAAAAACAACCAATCACGTTCAAGGTTAGCAGAAGGAATGACTAACGGCATTCAGACCAAAGAAGCAGCCAGCACCGAGACAAGCAAACTAGGGGATGAAATGTCACACGAAAACAACCAATCACGTTCAGGGTCACTAGAAGAGATGACTAATAAACTCATAGAGAATTCTAACAGCTCACTTCACATCGAAGTATGCGCTGAAGATTTTGCTCAGTAGAGCAATGAAAGCTTCGCAACCAAACCATCCAGCTCAGAGAACACAACCACACCAAAATTATCAACCTGAGCTTCAAATCTTCTCTATTTTATCTAGATCACGATTACACAGCCAGCACATTCGAATTCCTTTTAGTCTGTCACTGTAGCAATCGATTCATGAAAGAATGTGAGTAGACTCAATTTGTAGAAGGTTAAATGCATTTCTAACAAGAAACATGTTGTTCTGTTGTGTGTAGGCAAGAAGACGCTAACATCCAAGAATTCATGAAACAGAAAGGATTCGATCAAGACTACAATAAATTAGAAAATTATTATTTTGAACGCCTCACAGAAGTTGTTCAGAATATTACTTCTGAGTCACAAAGCGTGACGCCTGTGGTGTGGCAGAATGTATTTGAGAATGGATTCCGAGTAAGTATTCTTCAATTTGCAATTGCTGTTCATAACTTAATGCAGTTTTACTCTCACTTAAATAACCAAATCAGGTATTTTGTTTTAATTTTAAAAATTTTGAGCATATGAATTTCGAGTCAGATCATAAATACAGTGAACAGAGGAAGGATAGTAGCAGATCTCTCATTAGATTAATCAATCAGCAAATGTACCACCTCACAATTGAATCCAGAGGAACTTCATCGATTTATCAGTATTTTCTATTCATCCTCATCCTGCCTTATTGTTCTAGTCACATCGATTTGCATTTAGACCTCTCCCAAAAGTTGCATATTCTTCATCCCTACGTGGGATCACTGATTCAAGTGAATTAGGAATCGACAAATGGAAGACTCAGGAAGTTGAGTGGTGTAAGGAATACAAATAACCTCGTCGTCATTCCCTCATCTTGAGGTGAACATTGCTCAATTTACAAGCCTGACTGAATGTGACTGGAAGTGACCAGAAGTGTGATTTGTATGAATATACACACTGACTTCCAGAGTATGATTACAATACACTGAAACAAGCAGATCATTTAGAAGTGAACAGGTGGAAATATTCATGTCATTCCATTGACCCAACTGACTACTCATCTCATTCCAAAGGTATTTGTATGTGTTTGTCTGTCCACTTAATTGTTGTTTTGGATGCACACGTGAAAAATGTTGAGAAATAGTTTTGAGGGGATAAAAATATGTCCATATTTTCACACCTTGCTACAATCCGGACACTCGGAAACTTATTCCATTTATTATCTTAAATCTTAACACTTCGAATGATTGACTTCAATGTAACACAAGACGACGTACCGTTATCCGGGATATGAAATTAGCATCCTGAGATGAACCTCAGCTATTTTGTATTTATCGATCGCTTTATAGGAAGTGACTTTATCTGATCGGTCATAGAGTACAGCCACCACAATCTAATCCTTCATTATAACGTTAATTATTTCCACCAACACAACAGTAAGATCACCAAAAGACGACATGCGAGAGAAGATGCCCTGCTTGAGGAGAGTTTGCACTGCCTCAATAATATTCAGACACTACCGTGATCCCATATGCATAGCTTTTATATGACCTGGATACGCATTGCATTCTCTGATATGTTTGAAAACGTATCGACCAATGAGAGTTTAGTCTTCAAAAATACTGGGAATCTAAACCTCGTGTTACTAGTTATTTTAAGATACGCGGAATTGGGGGTAATATAAAATAAGTAGATCGCTATTATTGTCATCAAATCGTTTAACGTCTTACGATATGCAAGTGTATTGGTTTAAGTGTCCAAGCACCCACACCTGACTGTTGTATCTGAAATCACTTGATTCAACATATACATGAGGTAGTGTGGTGAGTTACCCATCGTGATAACTGAGCAGTGTGGATTTCTTCCAAGAGATCCTGTGCGATAAGCCGTAACTAAACTTTTGTTTGAATAAATGAAATCCTTGGCTTATATGGATTTGTTCAGAAAGGGAAAGGTTAGACAACGAAGGCGCCAATGACATTGAAACGGGCAACCACAGTGAATGTGTGAACTCATGTAAGTGATGTTATATTCATAACGAATTGACAAGAGGAGTGTGAAAGTATGAAACATGATACCCGCTTTATATAAACTTTCGTTAGAGGGAGGTGGTAGGGCAGAACTAGGTTAGGCATAGGTTAGGGTTAGGCAGGATAAGGGCAGGGTAGTTTACCTGTAGATTGGGGTTAGTGTTGAGTTAGGCACTAAAACACCTCTCCTTTATGATGTTGGTCTTTGCAAATTCATTGGTACGTTTGCTCTGCTTGGATAGCTCTCCTTTAACTTAGTACCGTATTTTAGATGAGAAGATGAACACAACTTCAAAAACTTGAATTGTGAGGTGTGCAGGTTAAATTCGGTCAAAGCACCATAACGGTGTAGGTAAAGGAAAGCAGTAGAGCTGTGTAGGAGTCACTTCTGGGTGTAGTCAGAAATAAACAACGCGCGGCTGTACACAGTGAGGCAAAATTAATCAGAAATAGTCGAATATAGACATTCACAAGGACGTACGGTGAAACATGGTAATGACTAATTCTTTTCGAGTGATGGAAGTAAATTATACAAAGTATGAGCGTGTACTACTTTATTTTGACGAGTAGCATGTAACTGAGCACAAATGAAAAGAGTAATAATGGACCAGAAGATGCCAGTAAAAAGAGAAGGAATGAGGCAACAGGCACTATCCTAAAGCTTTGAAAGAATCCTATTGACACAGAGATAGATGAATTCCGAAATACCAATCTCACACATATGATCATTTAAATAGTGTTAATATTTCGTGTTTTAAATTACCAGGGTAATGAAAATGCCGTCATCATACAAGTACACGATAATTCCGACTGGGAAGCTGTCACCAAGTCAGTCACATCATCTGGATACAGAGTGATCAATTCAGCGTGTTGGTCGAAAGTTGTTGGGAATTTCGATGATGCATGGAAGACATTGTACGATTGTGATCCTGCTGCATTTGGAGGTAGTTTTGATGTTATTTATGAATAAATTGTAAATCCCGTATAAAATTAATGACAGATGGTAGGCTTCTGGTAGACATTTGACACTTGTCGATTATCGACGTGAGAAACTGCCACTGTATCAATCCATGTGTATACAATTGAGTGGAATCAGACGATAATCTGTAGCGGTGAATGGAGCGTGGAATGGATGATAATTCCGACACGGCTGCAGTAGGGGTTGATATTCTGCAAGAGATACAGTAGAATTCATTAAACAAGACGATCTGAACTGTACTATGTATAAGTAAGATTGGAGTGGAGAATTGTGGAATAGACAAGCGGTAGAGCATCGAGATCCCTCCACATGCCCACAGATGAACACACAGGACATTTTCACAATTATTGTGCCGAAGTGTCTGGAAGACAATTTTATGATGACACTGAAGCATATTCTACTCGGACGATGTTTGTGATACTGACGGATAGTTGTGTGTTTCTTCTCATTGTAAACAGGTACTGAGGAAGAAGCTCAGTTGGTTATTGGTGGGGAAGTCATCATCTGGGGAACATATGTGGATGACACGAATCTCTTTCTACGATCATGGTAAGCAATTCACGATAGATATGTAATCAGTGTGCTGGACAGCGTGTTTTCAGGTCTCATGTGCATCAATCATTCAAGATTGACTGAACATTGACTTTGCAATTAATTTGCTGTTAGAACTAAAGATGATTGGTTCAGAGAATGTCAAATTCTTGTAGATTTCTATGAAGAACTGTGATGTGTGGTTGACATCACTGCATTATATTACCGCTATACTATACTTTGATGAAAATGACCTTAATGACTGTCGTGTGAATAATTTCAAAATAAGCGGACCATGTTTAAAATGCAGTTGGAGCGGATCAAGATGCACATATCTATGGAAATATGACCTCTGGTTATACTAATCGTTCTCGTGGGTATCTAAATCTAAGTTAATGACACCTGGCATATAATACTGGAATCATGAATTAAGTATGCCTGATGAAGTGTTATGCTACTAAATGGGATATCTGACAAGTTTCAGTTAAAGTTTGGGAAAGAGAAAATTGTGCTTTTGGCTAAGGACAGGTTAGGAATACGTTAGCACAATAAGGGTGACATTAGGGTTTGTTCGAGTTAGATAAGAGTTAGTTCCAGTAGGGATATTTTCACCATATGGTTCGGTTAGGGAAAGATTAGGGTTGTTGTTATTAGGGTTAGAAGACCAAGGTAGTTACATACATGATACATGCCCACATTACACTGTTGATACTCTAATCCCACATTGAAAGGTATTTTGTCACATATCAGAGTGTGGCATGCTGCGTAACGGTTTCATGCCTTTTAATTCATTACTTTCATGAATATATATTCGTTTTATACGCGAAATTCCCATTACCGTGTGGTTGGTGCTTTCAGGGTCATTTGTCCGTTGGCACCTACTGGTGCTCAGAGTTAAAACTTGGCCGATTCGATAATTGTTTCTGACATTTTAAGCACACACACCGCCACTCCGTGGGAAATGAAACTAACTACTACCTGTAGGCTTTAGTCATTCAGTTATGTCTTCGTTATGTCTTTCTTATGTTATGACAAAGTGTATTCGTGGACTTCGTCTTTTAACTGGTTTTCAACCGAATGTCATGCCTTTCTCGAGGGAGATGAAGAATAAATATAATAAGGAATTGGTGATTGCTTCAGGTCTGAACAGGACAGTACACCAAGCGATCTGCTATCATCAATTATCATTTTACCTGAGGGTGCCAGACGAAGGCAGTGGGTTGCGCAATAAATTCTGCTGAGAATTTTGCACAGTATATCAACACTCTTCTGAATAAAACTATTAGTATTGTATGAATTAGGAAATTATTCTGGAACTTTCCCGTCCATTTGATATCGTAATAATATTATAATTATATAATCAAACTACTCATATCCATCGAACAGTAGTATATAAAATCGGCAATAAAGGGTATCTGCAACCTCGAGATTTTACTGAGCAATAACACACACAACTGACACCAGTATTTCAGATATACGCCATCACTGGAAACTTGAATGGCACAATCTAATCCGTATTACGAAACTAGAAAGCGATCATGTTTCATGCTACTTGACAAAGAAATCAGTTTACTCGTCGTGTGACTAGATTATCATGGAAGTATCTGAGAACAAACTGGAACTCACTCATCCCACTGAAACGAGGGGCTCATTGATCTCTCGTTTAACACACATTTACGGTTGTTCACTGTGCACAGAATCTACTTCTTTACTTAGAACTCCATTCAACCATTTCATCCTTGACATGTATTACAAGCACATTTCATTTTACTTTCATGTCGAATGGAATAACTTCGCTGACAACATGTCAAAGGCCGATAACTGCTGTAGCTGCTGAACGTCTTTGGTCAATTGATGCAGGCAATTTTCATGATTTTTCGCAGAGATTGAAGAGGCTACATTGTCAGATGATACTGTGAGTGAAAGCTGCTTATTTTCATTTATAAAATTTAAAATTCACATGGTGGGTGAGAACAAACCGAATAACAGAATTTGATGTCACGAGTGTACTCATAACTGTAGGATAACTGCAGTATTCAGTAGTGAATATCTGTCCTAGTGACTGACTGATGACACTTAGCCCACTCACAGTTAATTGGCGTTTATGACACCGTAAGCAGAAGTGATTTCTTTCACAGAGTTACCGTGTGCTGCTTCAATATACATTTCGAGTATTCCAGTCAACGTCACAGACACACACAGAGACAAACCCGTCTTAAACTTTCATTTGTTAGCGATTTGTCAGTAGATAAAGTGTGGAAATCGAATTCAACATTGAACAATATTCGAAATTTGTAGATTAACACTCTACTTGCAGTTTACTCATGTTGAGGTGAGATTTAATCACAGTTTCCCTGCGACTGACAATTTTTCAGGACAAAAGTATATACCATCTTGGTAAGATTAAATAGCAATCAAGAGGTCAAGCATATTTGCATGATGCTATGTGCTGCTGATTGATCGATACGAGTGATCGATTAGTTGGTCACTGCTCACATCGAACAGTTTAGCTTGTTGGCGAGGTCAAATTGATGCAAACACCCAATGGTCGTTTCACTTATTTTGTGCTGCTGGGTTCAGCAATGGTGCGTCGAGTTGAAATCAGTTGAGGAAGCACAGCTGGTTAGTGTGAGTGCCGTGCAACTCGTCATACCGATCAGTCAGTTTTGTATTGATACATGCTTGCTTTATTGACTGCAATTCATGGTATGAACCAGATCACACATACTTTATGATCTGATACATTTTGGTTTTAGAAGGAAGCTGTGGTGAAATATCATATCGAACTGGATAACTTTCACATGAAACATCAATTGCGATTTCCAGATGAATTTGAACCAGTGGATTACAAGTTCGTCTTATTCGAGTGGTCAGAACTGATTCGGATCTCTGATCTTGTTCACACTGGATACACCTCTGATAAACTCATCTCAAACCTATTGAAATGGCTATTCAATGTTTACGTCAATTTGATATGACAAGTAAACACTACTGGTCGGTATGCATATCGTCCAGCTACTCACATCTGACTATTTATCAGTAGTATATATCCTCATGCATTCAACACTAACTGAAAGTAGACTGCTGACAGAAATGGAAGTAATTCATGTGGTGTGTAAACAAAAGTCGGTTCTATGATTTATTGAATTATCAAACGGCATAAAACTGAATTATAAATAATCCCTTAACACATGAATTCAGTTGAAATGTATTTTCAAGACACATCTCCAAGACACTTCAGAATATTCTGTCATGACCAACTATGCAAAGTAACTGATGTTGACCAGCGAAAGTCAGAGTGAAATTCACTCACTTGTGCGAGTTCACCACATACTGGTTAATGTCTCATCTGACTCAAAGTAATATGAACTAATTGTAAATGACAGGAGTATCTAATTGCAGAGTCGTCTGTGTTCACTTCATTGCACACAGAGACATTTTCCGAATACTAGACAGGTGATTCACTACGTATTGTGATTTCGAAGTAAGATTCACGTGGAATGTTGACGTGCACAGTAAGTTTACCGCTTCCAGTTCTGAATCTATGAATGTTGAAATCTGCTTATTCAACTCACTAATACTACAGCAACATCTTCGTAGTTGTTCTATATAGATAGGCCAAATTCACCCCATTTACAGCTGTTGTTTATGTTTGACGACGAGGATCTTCAATCCTGCTTCATGTGGAGTTGAATATCTCTGAGGATATGAAATCAGTAAGTGTTTCAGTTCACAGTATGTTTCACTTCAAGACAGCTGCTTCTGGTAGAAGTGACAAGTTATTTAAATCGAGAGAGAGAGGTACTAGGTGAGGTGAATACTGTCCAGATGAGAGGAAACAAGTGCAGCCTCAGAACTGTAATGAGATCAGGATGACATTTAACCCTTGTGTTATTGATTGTCATCAAACTTCCATGAATACTTTTCGTCACTTACATTATTGTGTAAGACATTACAACCAGTTCATAATGCTTTTCTTAAACTTCTTTCATCTTGCCCTTTGAAGATTGAACTGGAATGTGAAACCGTTCACAGGACCTGGATTCTGTCGAAAATGAGGCAGTCGCTTGGCACAAATGAGAAGACAAATCAGAACTAGTATGTATTCAGCTGAGAACACTTGACACAATAATTTGATAGCTAATATTGGTGTAAACAAAAGTTACTTTACTTTTCTTTTAAATATGATTCATCTTGGATTTTTGATCTTTTCTACTAAGTGGTTCTGAAAGGATTTCAAAGATATTAGTTCATTGGTTCCAAGTGATCAAACTGTATAACTTTTCCTTTTTTCAAACATACCAAATCTGCATGACTGATAGGCGTATTATTTGAATTTATACTTTAGAGGCTGAAGGTATTTCTACGATCACTTCCATTTCCAATTCTTTAATCAAGTCACTCTGTCCCAGATCAGCCTAGCGGATCATTCGTTCTCACACTTCCAGCCTCCAAATGGGAGTCAGAGAGGTGGAGTGTGAGAGAGAATGATTAGATCAGTGAGAGCTATTCTTCAAGCATTATGCAATGAGCAGAATCTAAATAATGAAACTTCATTGATGTTTATGGCAGAAGTAGAACGCATATTGAATGATCGGCCGCTTGTACCATCAACATTGGATAGTAGAGATAATCGAGCTCTCACGCGAAATCACCTACTACTGGTCTGTCGAAACATTAGTATGGAGACTCAATCAGATAATGTCCAGGTATACAATACCGGATGAAAGCAGGCTATTCATGTAACAGCTTCGTTTTGACGGAGATGGAAGCGAGAATATCTACCCTTACTTCAAACTAGACAGAAATGGATCACAAAATCTAAAAGTCTATCTCTTAGGGATGTGGTGATGATTGCGCGAGAATCTTCGACAAGAGACGGTTGGTCGCTAGGAGTTATTGCGTGATGCGAGCAATCCGCGGACGGACTTGTCAGAACCGTTACAATAAAAACGAGAAACGGAGAGGTGAAGCGCGATATACGTAAGATATGCCTACTACAGGGAAGTCATTTGTATGAGAGCCGGGCACGAGGGTTATTCTGTGTGACATGATTCATAAAATCCTAGTCGGATTTTGGGGGCCGGTGTAAGATCAATTCAATTCCCATCCCTGAATCAAATCAATCTGTCCCGGATCAGCCTCGCGTTGTATGCAACCCAATTATCCATGCCTAACGTGTCTATCCCACCTTGTTTAATGAACTGTGTGTGGTTTTTACGTCGATCCGTTTAGTCAGACCGTTCAACTCATGACTCAATCAGAGTATTTTTTTGAAGTGTTATTTTTGCTGACTCATGTCTTACTTTGTACTATTCTGTCGAGTTTATCTTATTTCTTGATCTTCATCTGTATCAGCCTACCTGGTTAAATAGCCAATTAAATTCTATCTTTGTGCTTATGCTCTGTCTATCTCTTAACCGCTCTTTGTTCTATGCCCTGCCTTACTTGGGTTCATTCTTCTACTGTCTGCTTACCTGAACGGTCGTGTGTGATCCCGGCCAGTTCGCAGTTTTGGCTTTAACGTTATTCCGCTCTGATAGCGGTACCTTGCTTTCTGTTAAGCGTTGTGCTTTGTACTCTTGAAACCGTTAAGTACTGTAAGCGCAATATCGCTCGAAATTAAGTCACGCATAGAAACAGTGACCGGCTTCTTGTTTGTTCTGGACCGGGATAGCCTTTATCTACGCGTGACTTAATTTCAAGCGATATTGCACTTACAGTATTGAAGTTCACGGAAAGAACGAAGTATACAGTATCCTGGAGGAGTTTGGTTCCCACTGCATAAGAGCTTTGGCTGTTTTTGATGACATCATGATGGCTACATGGTGGGTGTGCTCGTGGATATCCCTTGAGTGACTTAAATATATTACTGTCTCTCCAGTTGATAGTTGGCACCTTTCAAATCCGTTCCATCTGCTCTCGCAGATTCCCACACTTCTATTCCATACATTCTCATTTCTGCGGCTACCTGGGCAACCTTTCCAGCTTCGTACATTGTACGAACATTACACGTCCCCATCCTTATTTTCGCGTTCATCGAAAGGAGGCACATCGGCTGACTGGCTTCTTAAAGGCTTTCACCAGCCTGCATCATTTCCCTTCCCCGATTGCAGCGAAAAATAAGGTTATCGTTTATATTTTTAGTATTTTTAATATATTTATGCTTTGAAGTTTCTGTAGCGATTTGGTTAAGTTTTGTGGGTGGAGTTGCTAGCACCACGCCCCAACTCTCCTTCTGTATCCGGGCTTGGGACCGGCTAGAAAACTAGCTAGCTAGTAATCTAGGCGAGGTTCAATTCATCCATAATATACAGATTTTCAACAGTCTTCTTGTCCGTTCAATGTATTCTTGTCTTCTTCCTACCCACGCACGGTTCTCTGCATCGTCCAGTTCACCACATTCAGGAAGAGCATCTGTAGTAGAAGGCAGCCTTCTATAACCCTACATTTATTTCAAAGGCTTCGCTGGCTTTTCAGTTGTGGATTACTTGACATGTAGTATTGTCATTTCCGCTGAATGAGGCTGTTAGGCGTTTGGGGAAGCCCTCAGTTTTCAAGCAGTTTACAAACCGCTCCACAGTGAATAGCTTTGGAAGACTTTTGAAAATCCATAGAGTCTAGATGGAGATTTGACTGCCATTCTATGTTCTGTTCGATGATGAGTTGCAAATTGACCAGTATCTGATTTGCTTTTCCTGAACCTAACTTGTTCCGGGTGGAATTTTACATCTAGATCACCATTTTATTCTCACTAGGATGATGCAGCGTAGTATTTTGCTTGGTGTGGAGAAGAGCATAATTCCGTGCCAGTTGTTACGAAGGTCCAAGTAACCCTCCTTTAGTAGTTTAACAAAGTGGCCTTTCTTCTAATCAGTTAGTACTTTTCCCTCCTTCCAAACTCTCGGCAATTTTGTTGTGCAGATATACTCTGAGATCTCTTGGGCAGTTTTCATTGCTTCAGGAGGAATTTCACCTGCTCCTGCTGGCTTTCCGGCTGGCTTTCGGTTACTTCGTAACATTCATAACTTCAGCTCTTGTTTGACGGCTGATGCTCACTTTCATTCCTGTGACTGCTGGATATATCTCTGGACAAATTGTAGGTAGTGGTCAGTTTAGGAGTTCTGTAGAGTGATCAGGCCATCACTTTCTGCAGTTTTGCTACCTGATAATTCAGTCCACTTCGCTGTCTTCCATTGGTGTTTTCTGTGCTGACCTCTTAAACTATAAGGACCTAGTTCACTTATATACTGTTCTGGGGTCTCTGTTACCTGCCATCTGATCTGCTTTAGTTGACAGTGTGTTACAGGACTGTCGTTTGTCTTATTTAACGCTATTCTTCACCTGTTTATTCGATGCGTTGGAGATTGAACTCTGCTTCTTCTTCTTCCGTTGTCTATATTTGCATTAGTTTAACTTCTGTTTTCTCATTCCTCTGTCCTCTAATAGCTTGCAAGTGTTTGTAGAAAGCCATTTATTTTCTTGCCAGTTCATCCTTCCTAGGATAGCTGCACATAAAGAGGCTTCTAATCATCGATTCCAGATAGTTCCAGTGTTCTTTCATACAGGTTTCCTCATTGATGCTGAAGTGTATGTCCTACTTTTCTCCGATGGTTGTAGCTAGTTTATTTGTTAGGTGGAACAAATGGTTCTCTGTGTATATCTGTGTGCTAATGCATGCGGGCTTCAGTCAGTAAGTCATTGAGGTTTATAGAAGTCTGAGAAGGGTTCTCCGCTGTCAGTGATTTCATTGAGAGCCTCTCGACTTAAAGTGAAATCTTCCTTCTTCTCTTCTTCCGCGTTGTTTGTAGCACTATGCGTATCACTGCACTATTGTTACCTCCCTTGATTCCTTCCTTTGGAGTTAGCTCTTGCTGTCGTGATCCTGCAGGATGCAATTGTTTCCCACTGCATGAAGGCTTTGGCTGCCACTGGTGACATCATGATAGCCACTCACTGTGTCAGTGTGTTCCTGGTTGTCGTCTGGATGATCAGACCGGAGTAGATTACTGGTTATTCAGTTGATAATTTGGAAAGTCCACATTTATTCCACCACCAGCACACACAGAATCCTAGCACTTCCGTGCCATATTTTCTCATTCATTTGTCAGCCTAAGCAGCCTCCTGAACTTCGGAAATCGTGTGTAATATCCACGTCCCCAAATTTGTTTTCTTTTTCATCTGAGTAAGACACATCGGTTAACTGGCGTGCCGAAGGCTCTCATTAGTTCACGTCAGTTCTTCTCTCCAGTTTCAAAGAGCAGTAGGTTTATCTTATACATTTTGTTCCTCTGCTTGGAAATTTTTTTAAATATTTGGTTGATATTTTTGTAACAGATTATCTAGTTCCACACCCAACCTTCCTTTTTTTCCGCACTTAGGACCTGCTAGTACACTAGTAAACTCAGTGCGTAAACTTTGTCGATCAGACATTGATGTGCAATTCGAAGATTTGTATGTGCGGAATTCCGTCTTTCGACTGTGAACTAACGCGGTGTAGCTGTATGCTAGTTGACAGCCACGTACAGCACAAATATTAGCGGATATACGGTTACAAGTGTGTTATGGAAACAGCATAGAGAAGCTTTAAGAAAACTTTAAGAAAAAATGAGAATATGCCAAGATCTATCCGAAATCACTCTTGTGTTTTGTGTAGTCTATCTGTAGCCTTTAACCGCGAGTGGATTTATTGTATATCCCTGCTACTTGTGGCAACATAGTTCATCTCTATGGGGAATCTTCGCATATAAAATTTTCTTCTGATTTACATATTATCGTAGTATTATATTCTTGAACTGCGTTACATTCACTACACTCTCATCACAAAATGTCGCCTGATACTGATATCCTCTCAGTGCTATAGATTAAAGGATGAAGTAGGTTCAAAGGCAAACACATACTTTTGAAATTTCATGAAGTCATGCTGGTATATTTTGACCTATTTACTGATACTCTCTAATAACCACTGGATAGAGGAGCTGGCGCCACTTCAAAACACAGATTTGCCACATAATCGCCCACTTCAATCGCTGTGCCTTCTTAAAAACAGTCATTTTATCATGTTTTTTTTAATATGTTCGCGATCTTTTGAAGTTCTATTTTTCGTTAATTCAAACATATTCACACTACATGATACAATATAACAAAAAAGATGCTTATTGAACTTCAATCACTTCGCTGTAAAGTTCTGATGTGATTTTGATAAGGTAACTTTTATGCCCAACAATTTACTCAACCTTTGGACTTGCAATCAATTCATAAGACTTTAAACACATTTTGAAAACTGAACCATTCAATTATTCAATGTTCTATTGAAACATTGAACCCTTCAGAGTATTTTTAAACTGACTAGAATGATATTAAGAACTATCAGCTCATCCGATCACTGTATAATTTCACATTTGTTTGTTTAAATAAACTCATCCATTAATGAAGGTTTATAAGATTCTTTTGTGTTTCTCACTGTTATTCCACTCAAGGACCTTGTTATTGGCTACAATACCGAAAGTGGAACAATACTTCAATAAAAATGATTTATGTAAAATTAGTAACACGTTGAACATTGAGCATAATTACTCAGCATGTCATATTCTTGAAGAAGCCATAAAACGTTTCATGTTACGATTAAATATGCTCCATCCTGTGCTGCTATTCCCCCAGTTCGAAATCTGTACAATATCAAAGATGGCGATTGTAATCTCAGAAGGATGTGATGAAAGGGAGAGTAAATTATGGCCATATTATTCAATGAATGAGTCATGTAAGTTGAATTGACGACCAGTGGTGTTTTCGAGTAGTGCTCTACAACCTTGTGATTCCTTTAGATATATTGGATATATCTCGGAATACTTTGTATATTGAATCACATGAGATATGGGGAACACTGCACGCTCTTGAGACTATCCTTCAATCATTGTATAAAGCTACACATAATCAAGTAATGTGTTTTATGAAGAAGTCACTTGAAAATTCCACCAGAATGTGATGTTTATTTGTCATATTGAAGATTCACCACGATTCCCACATCGAGGAATGATGATTGATACAGCTAGGCATTATTTGACAATTGAGACAATACAAAATATGATTGTAAGTTGTGTGTTTGATTTCGCGCCAATGTTTAATGAACAAATATAAACAAAGGATGCTTTGTCGATGGTGAAAATGAATGTGCTACATTGGCACATGACAGATGATGAAGCCTTTCCGTATGATTCCTCAGTGTATCCTGAATTGTCTTCAGCGGTAGAAATCTATTTTTGAGCTATAAAGTAATTCGTTTTTCAGGGAGCATATCATCCACACTTGTATGTGTATGAAAAAGATGAAATCGAGTCGATAATAGAATATGCTCGAATACGAGGAGTTCAAATCATGATTGAATTTGATAGTCCAGGTGAGTAAGGAGCACTATCTTGTTATGATTATTATTATTTACTTAGGTCCTGAATGTAACATAAAAATGTAAGGGTACATCTTCATTTTAACCTGTTCTCGGAATTTGCTTATAGCTGGCACCACGATTGTCCACAAGGTATTATGTCCTCTTATATTACGTCTTCTTTGTCACACTGCGACGCCTAAATCATCGTTTTGCATTACAGTTCCACCCAGGGTATCAGGATTTGATGTCACCCAACACTCTGTACATCTCCCATATATCTCCATTTACCTCTCAGTGATTGTTTGGTTATGGGTTCTTCGACGGTTCGTTGGGCTACTAGAGTTCCTAGTTGCTGATTGTTTCCTGCCGACCACCTGATTGCCAGTCGATAATTGTCTGCAGTAGCCTGTTTGGCACGTCAGTCAAGTCTTTTAACCATGCAGAAGAACTAATCAACTTGATATTAGTGTTGAAAATCTGAATCGTGTTCTTTATATTGAGTGCAACCAATATCCCCGATGTTTAAACAGTGATGACAATTCGTCTAACTTTTTCAATCTTGGTTATCTTTCACGTCCTCACGCTAGCTGTCTGTAGAATAAACGACGCTGCCTAGATAAGTGAAGGATGTAACCTGTGTCAGGTCTCTACCGGTAATGTTGATTGGTGCTGGTCGTTGTTGCTATTGCTGTTGGTCGGTTGGTTGGTTATCGTCAGCACCGCCGTCTTCCCTATGTTCACCTGGAGTCCTGTCTTCGCTGTCTGCCAGCTTCTCCAGCCAGTTTTTTGGATTTTGCCTGCAAGTCTTCGAGTTTGTGTGACACTAAACACGAATCACTCAAGCACGAAGTTCAGACCTCCTAGAGTCTTCTTAACGCGCCAACTTATTCCCGTCTTTTCACTCCTAAGTAGATTCTGACGCATAATCCAGTTCACCGAAATAAAGAATACCATCCATGGTGATAATAGGCAAGCAGCTTGTTGTACTCCTGTATTCACTTCGAACGCCTTTCTGCGTTTTCTGTTGTAGACCACCTGACACGTATCACTATCATGTAGCCAGACGTTAAATGAGGTTGATGAAGACTTGAGTACTGCACGCAGTAGTGTTGAAGTAGTTCCCAAATTAATTCTCAGTCAACGTTATCTGTTGGAGGCCTTTTCGAAGTTGACGAAGTTGAGGTAGAGAGAGGTTTGACTGCCATTCTATGCTTTGTTCTGTGATGATGACGCGTAGAGTTGCAATTTGATTAGCATATGATTTGCCTTTCGTGAGCCTAGATTGTTCCGGCGAGCATCCAGTTAATTCCTATGTGGAAGTTATTGCATTCTGCAAAAACCAAGACATATCAACCACACTGGCATCAATCAATATTTGACCATTACAATTGACTTTTCGTGAGATGTTACCTACTGCATTTCTTCCAGTCTTATGAGCACACTATATAATGACTGCCTCTGTTTCTATTTTCTAGGTCATACTCTGTCCTGGGGCGCAAGTCATCCTGAACTACTATCGGGCACATCACATGATGGACCAATAAGACCAGTCGGTGAGGATGTATGGACGTTTCTATCAAGTTTATTCCAAGAAATTCTGAGTGTATTCCTCGATAGCTTCATACACTTAGGCGGCAATAAGTATGATAAACATTCATGGCGATTTTTATTGAAATTATAATTCAGTTTATTAAAGAGCGAATCAATTACGCCCTGGATGAAAAACTTCGACCGAATGGAATCACGCAAAAATGACATGGAGGATCTGGACTTCGCCGATGACATATGTCTGATTTCCCACAAACTGGAAGATATGCAAACGAAAAGCAACAAGTTGGCGATAGAAGAATCATCCAGAGAAGATAGCACTTCAGGTGAACAAAGAGAGAACAGAGATGATGAAGATTCCTGGCCAAAAGCGGTGGCGACAGCAACAAAAACAGACAACAATCAGGATAAATGGGAGAAATTGGGAAGAAACAACCTCATTTACCCACCCACCTACCTGGGTGATTACTCTGAAACTCATGTGGAAATCTGTTACAATAAGCATAAGGAACGAGGCCTGGATCTTCAACACTAGTGCAGTTTAGTGATTGCTTCTATGTGGTTCAGAGGTTTGTGGTGTTATGGAAAGCATTCTCAACAGGCTGACACATAATCCCATCAGCAGCTGTATTTGGTTCATAATGAAGATCAGATTGCTGGCCTAAAAGGATGAGCGATAACGACCTCTGCCAATGAACGAATCAATCAAGAACCCATTGCCCAAGAAACATTCTAAAGTCAATGGAGATGGACTGGACACACACGAAAGAAACGGTTGAGTGACAGTGCACCCTAGAAAGACCATCGAGTGGAACACAAATGGAAAACGATGAGTTGGTTGTTGGAGAGAAATCGTATTAGGAGGGGAGGAAAGATAACACGTAGTCGTGGAGCAAAATAAAGAGAACTGCAGAGAACAGGATGAAATGAAAGTGCGTTGCTGAAGACCTATTTTCCACTTGGAACTTATTAGAATCTTAATAATAAGAATAATAATAGGCAAGGCTGTGTGGTACTTTGTTGGATCGCTATATGCTACACAGCACCCACCTTACCTAATTCCACACTTATTCAATACACTGGCCAACCTGCAAATAATTTTAACAAACTACGAATGAAAAGGAATCAGCCATCCAGAAGCTCACGGTGATGTGGAAGATATTTAATTAATTTTGAGGTTATCTGAATAAATTGTTCTAGGATTTATTTGGCTAGTATGACTGAAGTGAAGAGGATATGTGTCTTACCAGAACATTGGAGGGGCATCTGAACCTGGTCGACTGCCTACCCGTTAAAACAAAACTCAAAACACCTATGACTTCAGTATGTCAGCCAGATATTTATTTAGCTAATGTCATGTTGATTCGCATCACTTGTTTAGAAATCTTGCCAACCACTCACGCGGCCCACGTTCAATTCCAGACGCCATGATAGTTACAATATAAGCCTTTCGTCAAAATCCATCTTAGTTGTTGCTGTTTGATTGAAATGAATGAAAGTCTGACATATACACGCGTACACAAACACCTACAGACATTCATGAATATTAGTGAGTAATTCATCGATGGAGAAACTACATTATGCAGAAGGTTTCACGAGGCTTTCATCGGTACTCATGACATGTCTAATTCAAGATGTTTGTGGGTTCTAGAGTATCATTTATGCATATTTATATCGGTTTAGATCACGGATTGATCTCAGAC
This sequence comes from Trichobilharzia szidati, assembly GCA_944472155.2. Taxonomy (NCBI): domain Eukaryota; kingdom Metazoa; phylum Platyhelminthes; class Trematoda; order Strigeidida; family Schistosomatidae; genus Trichobilharzia; species Trichobilharzia szidati. The sequence goes on from OX235274.1 coordinate 130,759,336, forward strand.
AGCGGAACACTAAAGATTAAGGAGTATCTCACAGCTATTTCGTCCTTGTTCGATACACTTCAGATGTGCGCACCCGTCAAACTACAGTGGAATGAACCTAACACAGGTCAGCCTGCGAGTCACTGGACGAAAACTAATGGCCCATGAATTCTAGTTTTTGTCAGTTTCCAGTATATGGCACAACCATTAGAAGATTTGGCCTCAGTGAACTAAGAGTCGACGGACTTCACCAGTAACCCAAAAGCCCAGGGTTCAATTGCTAGCAGGGGCCATGGGTGCATTCCCTAAAGAGCCTCAAGTTACGCCGAAACATCTAGGCAGTATTTCCTGTTAGTCTTAAACAGTTTCCTAACCGATCTCAGTCAGTTAGTGGTCTAAACTGAAATCATTGAAAAACTGTACAAAACAACCCTTCGAAAATTGTATGTACAATAAGAAACGTTATGTTCTACTTGATAGGGAAGAAGACGTGGAGATCCAAAAATTCATGCAAGAGAATGGATTTGACCAAGATTATAATAAACTAGAAAATCATTATTTTGAACAGCTCACAGGAATTATTCAGAATATGACTGCAAATTCAGGTGGTATTACACCTGTTGTCTGGCAGGAGGTATTTGAAAATGGTTTTCGTGTGAGTTTAATTGAAACTTTGAAATTAGTTATAAAACTACACTGTACTTTATTTTTTTTATTTTATTATCATTATATGAATAGTATTCAAAGCAAGATATAAGTTAGGAATATAAGTGATTTTGTACGTATGATGTGAACATGTATGAGAATGACTGTTGAAAGAGTTAAAATATCTTATTGAAAGTTAAGGTTCTTCAAAAGCTGAGCTTCAAGAACCAGTCAGATACAGAGGATGGTACACAGCGTCATTCCAAATCAAATCATGTCTGCCTTTTTTGACTTGGAGAGGGTAACTACATTATTCTACTTATTCCCGAGTTACTTTTTCTAGAAATCTGTACTGTTAGCTAGGGCTACGGCTTTTAAGATCAAGGCTGACACTGTAGGTCTAAGGTAAGGTGTAAGGTTCAAATGAGGATTACGATTAGAGTATGGTGTAGGTTAAAGAAAAGTGTCAGAAATATCAGTGGCTCTCAAATTACCATGATCTGCAGTCACCTTGATGAATGTATCTATCAATCATAGTACTGTAACAACAGAAAGCAAGACATGGGAGGCAAAGTGTATTTTTCATTTATCAAATCGCTGTTTATATATGTACAGTTTATATTCTTTAACCAACCACTGAGCGTGTGATTTCGGTTTACATAAAAGGACATGAAATAGAATGTTCAAATATACATAGTATTCTGTTGTTAATGCAGTATATAACTGCTGGAATATGGGAGAATAGTATTCCATTGGCACACATTGTCTGTTTCACATCACCACAGTATGACTTCTTTAGAGATCATCTGTGTATTGACTACGAGACATTCTTACAACACATACTCGACAATTATAAAGTGTACTATCATGTCGACAATGGCTTTCAGTGCAATTTTCTACGATTAATCAACCGTTTTGCATCTGAATTCTGATTACCGGATTATATGTATTCTGAATAGTTCGGAGTCGTAACCATATGCACATTTTCACAGAACGTCTATGTCAGTGTCTGGACAACATCCCCGTTAACTGTTTCTCAATGCTATAACCATCTTTTATTACATACAATTAGGTAATGACGTTTGTATATAATATAATAATAATGTACAGAATATTCAGCAGAGTTTTCTGCATGATATTTCCTCTTCGTCAAGGATCTTCAAATAAGAGATCAGTTGTCAGCAGATCATGTGACATAGCTCTATCTAACCTGAAGCCCAAACTTGTCCGTCATTATGATATCTCTTCTTTGTCTCTTCTTCAAGAGAAATACACGACCTTATTTTGTTAAATGTCAAGTGTAAGACATTTAAGAGAACATTTTGTGAACCAGTCACACTATTCAGGAACGGTCATTGTATGTGCAGGGATAAGCTGCCATCCAGGAGGATAATACTTCTCTTATGAATCTTCTTATGAATCACCAGGTTGTCAATGTTTCAGATACTCGCCAGCTTACACGATACTATTAGAGGTCAAACTTTACTAGATTTAAACAAACTGAATTAGGGAAATTACATGCAACACAAGAGTTTGTCCTGTTTCCCCCGACAGAGTCTAATAGTGTCAGATGAATCTTTATTTTCCTTGAATATTGCACAATTGATTAAAACGTGCTTCTTATGCATCACAAGCGTCTAAGAGGATTTATTGATTTGAACGGAAAATAACCACGAAATCGGGAATAAAATGGAAACTTCTGTGGGATGATAAGGAGGAGGAGAAACAGGAGAATACGTCCACAACCTCCGACGTTGCATCAATACTTTCCTCGTTTCTTTCACAATAACAGCCTTATACTACTGCTCATTTTCACCAGTTTTTCCCAACAGTACCTTGTATGTGGGTGTTCTCGAGTAGCATAGTGTGATAAGTCGTCTCAATTATTCGTTGACATCTCATATGAGTAACGAACTAAATAGGATCTATAGATCTCAAGAAAAATATTAAATCCATACACTAATAAGCTTTCGTTTTATGTCAAAATTAATTCCTCAGGGCAATGCTAACACTGTCATTCATGTTCAGAATGAGTCCAATTGGGAAAATCTAGTAAAATCGATTATATCAACTGGTTATGAGGTGATCAATTCAGCGTGTTGGCAGGAGATTGAAAATGATTTTGCACGGAATGGGGAGAAATTGTACAATTGTGATCCAACTGAATTTGAAGGTGAGACAGCATTACTTCACATGACTTCGGTTCACTTATCATCCCTTTTTAATGGACTTGTAGGTTATCTGATGAGGGATGAACTCCCGATGCTTGCCACAGCTTGCTGTCAAGCTTTCACATATTTGTCATCTGGCAGGCTAGTGACTGGACTGAGTAGCCACAGGTTTCTGAAGTTGCATTTCCAAGTTTAAGCAAAACGGAGAGCGAATGGTTGTATACAGTGTGAAAGCAGTTATGTGTAATGAAGATGAGACATTGAGTGACAATGTAGTGAGGCTAACTGAAATCATAGCAGCGAAAGACAGTCAGAATTACATTTAAACAAACGCAGAAGAGGATGAAGTGAAAGATAACGCAACAAAATAAAATGGATATTAAAGGCTTCGAGTAACAAGGGCAAGGACAGACTGACGAAATCTTCTTTCTAAAGACATACATCGGATTTCAGGAGCTTGATGGCAGTCGCTTCTCCTTAAGTTGATTAGTGCTTCTTGGAGCCTTCTTGGTGGTTATAAACGTTAATCTGTGTTAGGAAAGCGTTCTTTCTTGGGACAAACACCTAAGTTGTTTATTACGCCATCTCAGTCTTCCATTAAACTGAGAATATGTGATTCCACTTTCTTTTCTGAAAGGTACTGATGAAGAGGCCGCGATGGTTACCGGTGGAGAAGCGATAATCTGGGGAACATATGTTGATGATATCAATCTCTTCATAGAGGCGTGGTAAGTGGTTTTAAACATGTATTAAGGCTTCATTCTCATCATCACTTCTACACCACGCAGTATTCACATAAAACTTGTTATAATAGTAAATAGTATGAGTCTCACTTAGATTTTTGTTCAATATGAAAACTTAATGGATTCAAACAGCAATTTCTCCACAGGCTGGATCGTGACAAACTGTGTGACAGTAGACAACTACCGTGTCCTGCAGTAAGACTCTACAAATTTATGCTTCTGGAACTCTTGGAATGTCCGAGACTGGGGTTATTGGATTAAGATGTAAACACATTACTATCGAGGTAATTGGTTACAATTCCACAATGAGAAACATCCCTCTTCACTCAATTCGTCATCTGGTGCCACCTGTCAATCACTTTAAAAGTAATGCTGAACCGAGTAGTGGAATAAACTGAAGAATCATCGGCGGACCAAATCGAAATGGGTTACTGGAGAGTTATGTGCTCTGACAGTCTTGAAATGGTCCTTGCACAGAATGGAACAGTAATCATGTGTACTTTCTGGTTACAACGCGGCGAGCTCGTAGACCATTAAGTCACTGGGACCTGATTCAACGACCAGCCCATGAATTCCTGAAATGGGACATTATTGAATCTTTTAGGAATTAAATGTGAACTAATTGATGACAGTTCATTGACCTGGATAGAATGGATACATTTATGGTATGAAATCCCCCTTCAGTTCATGTGATTAACAACATGTTACCCGCACCGACCACCCACTCGTCGCTTGCCGTAGAGATTCCACTCGAGCCATAGCCTGCAATTCGCGCGATATCATTCGACGGCCTCCTCAAAGTATGCCTGATCAATCCTTCTCCCTTTCCGCCAACATACTTGTTGACCAATCAGCTCTCGATTGGTTGTTTACCAGCAAGAGATTCTTGTTGCTAATTCTTTTTGGCTCACTAGCTGGCCATTTGATTTTCAGTATGCAGCCAGCCAGTGAAGGTGGCAGTTGTTGATAAAAGTCTGCTGTAACCTTTTTGAAAAACTTTTCATGACACGTAGTGTAAGTTTCTGACCTGTATAGAAGAACTGACTGGCTGACTTCACATTTGTGTTGTACAGGATCCGAACTTGTTCCTTATGCTGGTTAAGTCAGTGCGGACAATCTCCAAACTGGTCTCAGGTTGATGAAGGCGTATCTTTTCTTTCCGATCCTGTCTGGCTTTGATATCCAAATCCGTCCCAACTGTCTATGAAAAACAGCTCAAGTTCATCATGTCATTTATGTGTTGTTGATGAATAGTGTTGAAATGCGTCATGTGCACTTCATGCCATTTACCACCGACATAGAGTTTGAACCCTGGGGCTGATGATTTCGAGTCTCATTTGAAAGAAGATAACTCGCAGAGAATAGGCGGTACATCTCACTGACGAGATACAAAATCGAGCTGAATGTGTACCTTAGACGTCACCGCTCGTCGTCATCAAACATACAACATTGTTTTGGCCTTAAGGCATTGACAAAGCGCTTTCAAGCTGGTGGTATTTTGAAAAACGTCTACTCAAAGAATGACCTGAAAAGAAATGACTTGTTGTTAGGCTACAAAAATAGGCCGGAATAAATGTATCCAAGTACTAGTTCCCTCATAATCCCATGTTACTTGAGTAAATTAGCACCATGCCAGTTACCTCCAGTTCAGAGATTATGCTAACAGAACTAATATTTATCCAAAAATAACATCTTTGCATTTCGGGAATAATTCCTAAAGATACAGTGTTTTTTACCACTATGTGAAGGCCACTAACCGCTGTTGTTGCTGAACGTCTATGGTCTCATAATGCAAATGACTTTGGTGAATTTTTGAAAAGATTGGAGAAACTTCGATGTCGAATGAGAGTGTAAGTTATGCATGTGTATTGAAATCAGGGCATGTATGCATGCCAACTCTTTTTATCAATCTTGAAACTGACAGATCTGCTACAAAGTTTGATCTCAGCAATCCCATGGTTTGAACTGATTCGAATCTCTGAGCTGGGTCAAATCGGATACACCGCTAATGGGCTTGGCTGCAAACTATTGAAACTTCCGCCATATGTCTAGATCACCTCAGTCTGGCTGGATAGCAAGCACTACTGGTTGATGTTTGTATGGCATACAACTACTCACCTCAATCAATCAGTAGTATATATACTTCTATGGAAATTTGCTTGTTTTCTTGATTACCATTCATGGAATCAATTAGATCACACTCAGTGAACTGCATAACTTGGTTTCCAAAGGAAACTATGATGAAACCACACACCTCGAACTGTGTACACTGAAAAGTGCTTACTGATTTGATGTCAACAAACCGTAATCTACATCTCAGTTCACTTAGGAATGTACTCTGAAGTGAGATTGTGAAAGTGTTGGATGCTTCAGAGAAATGTCCATCATGAATACTGACTTCTACCATTTCATGTTATATAGCTCAACAGTCAGGCAGTTTCATCGACTAGTAACTTTCGTCCTTCGTGACTTGGTTGATCCAGTTGACCACGGCGTCTCATTGGAACTACAGGTTAATTCCCGTGAAGCTCTAGTCTCAGGTGAACGTTGGAATAATTTTCAAGTGTTGGTTTGCAAGGATTTCTTTCGTTGATTACAGGTTTGATCCTTTAGCCTGAGTTCCAGCCCCAATGGATGCATTCTGATGAAGATTCCCAAATTGGGATGAATCACCTGTCCAGTTCTCTCAGGTTTCTCTACTGTTCTCTAATTGATGTCACTCTGTGATATAACTTGAAATCAATCAAACTACTGCAAACCAACATTTGAAAACATCAGAAAACTACTGTTACTAATCTATTTATGTGTAGTGTGAGTTACAGTGAAGGATGTCAACGGTTGCAACAGATACACTACATGCTTATGCAAGTGTTTATTCTGAAACTTTCAAATTACTGGTTATAACCGGAACAGAGACAAATTAAAACAATAAACCAATGGTCTAAAATACGAAATATGTATATATGGATCAGAAATATAGAAAGGTTATGACTGCTTTACTTAGTATAGTGTGTGCACAAACGACTGAGTGTAACACAAGAGAGTGTCGGATGAAGTGGATTCTTCACCACGTACTTTCAAATTAAATACGTGATTTGAACGGTGAATATTAGTATCCAGTGTTGAAAGGTGGATTTTATTTTAATTATTTATTATTCTCTTGGGTTCGAATTCGCACAGAGGGCTTCCACAACACATCTCTACTCTGTTCTATACTCTGAAGTCCTCTTCAGTTAGGTCCACGATTGTCATACGATCTCCCATATGTCACCTTCGCGCCAACCACCCGCTCGTTGCTACTCATCCACTTTTCACTCGAGCAATGGCCAGTGTTGCGCGCAATATGACTCCACAGCCTCCTCAACCTATGCCCGATCTATCTCCATTTTCTCTTACATATTTGTTGAGCAATTGGCTGTTCAGTGGCTTGTTGCTAATTCTTTCTGTCTGGCCAGCTGGTCATTTGATCTGAAGTATGGAGCCATGGAAGAAGGCAGCTGTTGATAAAGGTCTGCATCCTTTTAGAATTCCTTTCCGTGACACAGTGAACGTTTCTGACTCCTATAGAAGGATAGACCGACTTCACATTGGCGTTGGACAGAATCCGAATCTCGTTTTTATGCCTCTGGCTGAGTCAGTGCAGAAGATTTCCAAACTGGTTACAGGTTGATTAATGTGTATCTCGCCATTCCGATTCTGGCTTGCTTTGACATCTTCATCCATCCCGTCTGCCTGTGTTTGAAGCAGTGCTCACTAGATGACTGAAGAAAGTAAGTTGGTTTTCACCTGCAAGTCATTGAGTTTGTGTGACATAATACAAATATCACCTGCTAAATCCATACCCTCTACAGTTTTCTTATCGGTGGATGCTGCAGGATAATAATTTTGTGAAATTACTTACCACTTCAAGGAGGCGATGACAGAAGGTGAGCTGAAATCCTGCATAGTGATGCGATTTGGTAACTCGCCCTCCGAATTACTAGACTTTCTTTCAACACTCGTGCATCGTCTACAACATTAAAATCAATCTGCCTACCTAATATGATCTCAGATGGTCTGACCATCTATTGCTACTTTGTCAACAAACTGCTCATGTTTATGACTTCGCATTCTGAATCACAAAGCTTGTTTATGATTACAGCATTAAAAGATTTCAGACATCTACCTTTAAATTGACTGTATCTGTTTAAATTGAACCTACTAACATGTTTTATACTCATATAACAACAAACTTCAACACTTTTCCAGATTTAACTGGAAGGTGAAGCCGTTTACTGGGCCTGGATTCTGTTCCGTATGAAGAAACTGCCAGAGGAATGTGGCAAATTCAACCATTCACAAATAACGTTGAAACATTCGATACTCTAAGTGGACATGTTGAGAATACAAACACAATGCCACTATTGAAATTTATTTTGAAATAAAAGTGTATTTTGTTGAGGTGGGATGGGGTGAAACTCAACTCTTTTCTTCATTTACATCAAACTTAGTGTAACAGTGACATGTGATTTAATTCGCCCTCTGGTTATTTCTATCGCATACAAGGTGACATTTTTAGAGATTTTAGACAACTATGATGACCTCTTGATACTGGTATGTCTTCTTCCACTCCTTGACAAACATAGTGTTAATTGACTATGAGCACAGTATTTCTGACGATGTATCCTTCTGTTGATCGTGTCTTTTAAAGAAAGACTCTACGATTAGTTGAGAAATCGTCTGAGCAGTCGATAAGCTGCTAGATATTTGGTCATTATGTAACACTTGATCAGCTTTGCTGAAATTCGTGATCTGTAGTACCTACCAAAACTTAGCCTGTAAAGCCTTATAAAGAAACATGGGTCAAAAGGAATTTGCTGGAAAAAGAATTCTGTTAATTAGACAAACGTTCTAGGTGAATTCAGAGGAAAGGAAAGGCAAATTACGTGTGTAATAATGGCTGTGTGAACAAGTACAAGAGCTTCGGAATGTGGTGATGAAGAATAAGTGGATGCGTGTTCCTTAAATTATGCATAAATCACACAGTTAAAATGGTGTGTTTAAACAGCTGTGCAATTGTGGCTGACAGAGTGAAGGATCAGGGAAAATATAAGCTGATGAATTCCTAAGTGTATAAAATCCTCAGATGTTTAATCGCAAAGGCTATCGACAGATTTAACGATAAATTCACAGGTGAAATTCGTAGACGTCGGACGCTGTTCTGAGGAGGAACTTCTGAAATTTCTTCACACTAATTTTAATCCAGATGATCTTCTCTTTCGCTTATAAAACCTAAATCCTCATTTTTGCATAAGGTTTGTCCTTTGATTAATAAATTTAAATCTTCAATGGCTTTCAGTTCCTGTTTAGAAATCTCAGGAAACAAAATGGAGATATTCACAGACAACACAATGACTTAACCACATTCTTCTTAAGTCCCAGAATTTCCGGGATTTGCAGTGGATTTATGCTGTGCTAACAGCATTTCCGCATCGCTTTCCAACTTGGTGATTCGTCATGTTTATAAATACCCGATTTATTCATTTGTTGTTCCCTCGGCTCCCGAATGGATAACAGTGCTTCAACAGTACATGACGGAATCAATGATCCTGTCTTCAAAATGTCAACAATCTACGTAAGAGAACTTGCTGGGCTGAAAGTATATAATAAGCGGCGCTCTTAGGATCAAGAAATGACTTATTATATGTGGAGACTTTTGGAAACCGAAATAAATTATGGCATGTTTGGTATCTCCGATAAGTTTGTGGAATACGGAAGTTAGGGAGATGGTAGGTCGTTCTAGACAATTGTAACCAGGAATGCTGAACCCGATTTAAGTGTCTGAGAGCACTAATTGGACAGAGAACATTCACCAGTCAAGGAACCTATCATCAGAAGTCATAGCTGAGAAAGATTTTGTGACGTTTAGTCAGCTGAAGGATCTAGAAACTCATTCGAGAATCAGTCGAATAATAGGATAGACAATGGCATACGACTATCTTTTGACTTCTGCTCAACTAAATTATTATTTAACCTTTTGGTAACATGTAATGTTAATTCTCACTCCTCCAGTTAACTTCTATCTTTCCATTTCTATTTGAGCTCTATTGATAATTTGAGTAGTAGCACTTGAACTGTTTAAGGCCGCAGGCAGTTAAGAAGGACCACTGAAATGAAAAAGATGAATGGTGTCGTTTCATCGTGCTCAAATTGTTGTTCTTGCATAGTTCACATTCCTGTTTCTAGTTTTCGACTTTGGTTTCTTTGATACTGTGAGAGAAAATGGGAGAATGCACAGGGAGATTGTAGTTCAGGTTTTCATCGATAAAGTCGTGTGAACCACTTCTCATCCATGAGGTAGTTAGTTGTATTTTCAGGCAAACAAGAGATAATCTTGCATCACCTGACAGTTAAGCTTGAAGCAATGAGAAGAGGAATAGCAGTCCTTCTGCGTTGGCTGACTCCTCAGGCGAATCTAAACAGAATTATGATGTATTACACCACCCCCGGCATAAAACCAAAGCAAGCGCTAAAACTAGTGGATCACACCGAACCAACTTAAAACTGAATAAACAAACGTCAATTCCGCCTGAAGATACTCAAGGTGTTTTGAATTTTCTTTTAATGAGTGAGCATCGGACTAGTCCCAGACATAATTTCGAGCCCCTCCTTTGTTCTGCTAACACACATCAGAGTCTTTAGCTCAGCCATACTGGTCAGATAAGTTCCGAAATCTTTTCCCCAAATAGCCTCAACATTTTATTCTACCTCAGAGTATGATATCAGATAACCAGGCCTCTATCAAGGAAGAGATCAAAGCGGATGAAACGAAGGAAAGATGGTCAAGGGAACCTAATTACCAAGGAGGAGAGACAAATAGAACAATGGGCTTATCACTTCTGATGACTCTTGTATTTACTATCACCTGCAACTTGTCCAGAAATACCGTCAACATTAAGAACAAAACTGCCAATGGACACCAGTCTTCTAATAAAAGTCGAAGACTTGAATGTGATCAGGCCAGTGAAGTCCAAGAATGCAGCAGAATCATAAGGAATTCACACCGGAGGAAAATTTCAAAGCCAGCCAGACAGAATAGGAAAGGCGAGATACGCCTTCATCGCGCGCTCCTTGAATACGACGTGACTTTTCCTCTCTAACCGGAAAATACCTATTTTGTGAATTATCCGCTTGGGAAACCTGATCTTCCTAGCCGGTGAATTAAATTCAACCATTACTTACATATCGAATCTCTGTGTGGTAAGTCCAGCTGTCTCGAACTACTGCCAAAGCTTCAGGTGCTATTTTTGTAGCAGCATCTTCCCCACTCGTTCAGATAAACAAGACTTGTTGGTCTACCACGTGATTGCTGTGAAGCCGATCATCCAGAAAGTACTAGGTGAAGTCGAAAACCTTTTCTTTTCCTTGTCTTGTACTTTTTCAGTCTTATTCTTTTTCTTGTGGGTAGATACTGTTGCACTCTTATTCTTATGCAGCATAAGTTTTAGCGATAGTTAATATGGTTGTAGAAAGTAACCTTAGAAATGGCACAAAAACACCTTACTCTGTAGTCACAAGGGCTTCAGCCAGAGAAGGCAAAAACGCAGGGACACCAACCCCAAATCGCATACCCATCCTAAAGACCCGTGTAGGACTCGTCTGTCCTGATACTATGCCTGCACTGCCACAGTCTAGTACTGAAACGGCGCAGGCAATACTAGTAGGACAGGATACTACACCTGCACCAACGGAAAGCCAATGTGTGAAGTACAACAAACCTAAAAGGAAACGCTCAAGACGTCATAAGACCTCGAAAGCGTCACCAAGTAAGGGAGACGAATGCCAGGCGTGCAATATCATTGTTTCTAAAGCTGACTCAGCTTTCGAATGCAATTTTTGCAAACGGTGGGTGCACTGCCGTTGCGACAAAGAGGTACCGAAATCATACTACGAGTTTATGAGAAATAACCCGTGCCCATGGTTTTGGTACATCTGTCCTATCTGTCGCCCTGGTGTAGTCACACAGAGCGTGTCTGCGGTTAGCAGAAACTTCACGCCGCCCTTGTGTCCCAACACGGTCTTACGTAGCTCCCCACCTGCTAACATCACATTGCCAAAACTTGGCATAGACAGTAAGAAGGACACTCCAGTCCTACTGACCGAAAATGCCAATTTTCACAAGGTGAAGATTCACAAGGTTGGACCTAAAACATTAAGGAAAGATAGAGTTAGAGAAGCACCACTTGCATCCACAAGCAAGCTTGGCAACACAATAAAGGCTGGCCA
>OX235274.1:131371630-131546526 GCA_944472155.2 Trichobilharzia szidati
GAAATGTAGTAGAGTATTTTCCATTCGTAACCTAAGGGGGGAACTAATAAGTAAATGGTTTCATTAGAAATCAATAATACGTTGCTTGTTTACAAGTATTTAGTTGATTTGAAAGGCTAACCTCATCAAAAACTGATATGATGTTAGGCCAGGCTATTGAAAATTAAGACTGCCAGTTTGGGAGGCACTACTAGTGACAGGTGAAGTCACGTTTCAGAATACATACTCACCACCTATGACATTGAGCACCTCAATCAAACTACAGACCTTCATCAACAGCTGTCTTCGCTCAATACTTCGCTCAAGATCAGATGGCCGGCCAGAAAAGATCAGCAATAGGGAGGGATCTCTGGGAGCGAACCGACCCAGCAGGAACCGATTGTGCAACAAATAAGCAGAAAGAAATGGAGTTGGATTGGATTGGCCATACTCTGAGGAAATCATCAAGTGACATCACTAGACAAGCCATTGCTCGAGTGGAACCTGAAAGGGAAGCGGCGAGTTGGTCGTCCAAGAGTGACTTTGAGGAGGTCATGTGAAGAAGAGATGAAAGCATGTGGGTAGATGTGTGGAGCCAGGTGAAAACTTTAGCTGAGAACCGAACGCAATGAAGACGTGCAGCTGAAGCCCTATGTTCCTCTAGGAATTAAAAGAAATAATAATAATACCTATGACATTAGGTGCCATAGTGCCACTATTTAGTGAACCAATTAGGGTTGGAGACCGTAGATTGCTGTATCTGAAGCTGTCATTTCTTGTCTTGTTGTTATAGGGTTATTGATGAATATATCATATTATTACAAAAGAGTTGTAGACCTCAGTTTATATCTCGTCACTTCAAGTCGATGAATAAAGATTGGGGAACTGAAACGGTGTTATCTGATCAGTAACGTGTTATACTGATCTAATTATCAGAACATTTAAACAGCACACCTGCTGGTTTCCCGCTTTGTGAGTCATAAACTCTTGGAAAACTTAAGGCAGCACAGTGGTTAGGACTCTCACCAACCATGCATATGGTCCGGGGTTCGACCCCCTGCCGACGCACACCCGATATCTATGGTCGGCCTGCAAAATTTAGGCTACCGATATCACATGCTGAAAATTCCATACCTGTACCAAAATTACGGTGTGGAATCAAGCTGTAACCAAAAAAGGTATAAAAAAGCTATGAATTCTTTCATAACCTCAGTTATACATCAGGAAAAACCGACGGTATTCGGTCTCTTACTAGACATCTTGGTTATCTTCAGGTTTTTCTTGTTGAAAGTACCCTATTGTATAGGCATTTGGATGACGAAATTTTTAGATAACTGATGGTCTTTTGCAATTATTTACAGGTATATATATTGTAAAACTCTAGTGAAGGCTATCAGATGGATTAAGACATTAGAATAAAAAAAATTTTTTTTTAAAGTAGTTAGATCTGAACTCTTGTGTATATAGTGTATTAGTAGTGTTTCTCTTCCCGCCTACATATATATGCATACATAGTAGAGATTGTATTTCAGGAAAGAAAGAAAAAAGAACAAGAACTGATTCCTCGGATCAATAAAGTTTTTTTATCGATTTTCTCAGTGCTTTGTTTCTACACTCTTGCACTACACACTCTATCATGATAGTTTGTTAATGTGTGTGTGTATGTGTGCGTAGACTCTAGTCGACTGTTTGGTTTTTTTAAAAAATACTGTGAATGTACTCTGGATTTTATACATAAATTATTTTGGATGGGACACTAACTAGTTTAGTGTGTCTAGTCCTCTTTTGTTTACTGCAGGCTGAATTCTGTTATCAGTTAAGTTTGAAATGTGACCATCATGCCATCATCATCACGGTGCACTGTGAATTGTTGGTATTGGGTGGTTGGGGGCAGTTGGCCACAGGAATCCTTACCCGATCTAGGCTTCGTGCTAGTTGGCACTGACCATTCAGCAAGGTGTATCTACAAATCTTGAAGGAACTCATGTCCCACTGACCGAGATTCGAGCCCGCGTCACCCAGTATGACCTGCAGTTACAAGGTGACGTTACCACTGAGCTATTCGGGCTGCCTCGCGATTGACCTCCTGTAGGACTGTATTGCATATATATTTCTGATTGGACACTAGTCGGTAACTAGTGTAATGTATGTGTGTCTCATCCTATCTTTGGATACTACACATGATCTTAGCTCAGAGAGCCGAGAAGCGATACATGAAATACATGATTCTAGACGTTTATGGTTTGATTCAAAAAGAAAGCTTTCAAAAAGCAAGAACTTTTGCACTTTTTGCACTTGTAAGTATATCATATTTAAATAATCTCCTAAGGATTTTGTAGGATGCACATCCGGATGCATTTGAAAAGCCCAAAGTACATGAAATGTTCGAATTCGATTGGGCAGAGTTCATGAAAGAAAAGAAAAAGGTATACTGCAGTCTATGGTTACTTGGCTTAGGAACTTGCGGGCACATATTGGAACTATGCAAAAGATGTTTTAGTCTTCATAGATGGAGTTGCACATGGTTCAGATGTAGAATTATATAATTGGGCAGAGAAAGAATTTGAGTACCTTTGTGGTGAGAGCTGTCTACTAGCCAAATTGGTAGACAGTAATTGACGTCATTGTTTACGTTCTCAAGATTGGTCGTGAGAAAATATGAACAAAGACTGATTCAAAATCCGACCACAGCAAACTTTGCGTAGGCGGATATAGTTAACATATAGATGATCTGACATTCAAGAAACAGTCACAAAGAGATGAAAGATTAACTTTACGTGAGAAACAACCAATCGGAAGACTGTGTTTGTTTACTTAACTAAACTATAATAATGTACATGAAAATATATAAATATGCTTTGATTTCCTTAATAAACGATCTGTTGCCTGGCCCTTGTCTGCTGTTGTTACATTTGGTGTCGCTGCCTACCGACAAATGGAAAGCCTATGCCCTGCAGTTTATGATGGAGACATATGGATCTGCGGGCAGGACTTTGAGGCTTCTTCGCAGTTGAGTGGCGTTCAAGATCTGTCAGCGATGAGGCTGCTACTTGGGACGCTGCTGGGAGGTCGGGAGAAAGCAGCATATGAAAGTGTCAGGCGAAATACGTACGGATGTGCGATAGGGTCAGGCAAGCAGTTTCCAAAGTGGGAAGGACCACATATGGTCACTTGACTGATAGAATTCAATCTGCACCAAAAATAGGATTTTTTTTATTCCTTCACGTTCCTGTGGCCAATTGCCTCCAATCCCCGAATACCAACAATCCTGAGTATACCAAGATGGCGAGCCACCTAGTGGCATGGTGGCCACATTACAAACTTGACTGATAGAATTCAGTCTACAGTAAAATAAGGACTAGGTACAAGACACTAGGGACTGACTAGTGTCCAATCAAAAGTATATCCAATACAGTCAGTCCTACAGAAGGTCAATCGCGAGCTCACTGGTAACATCTCTGACTGCAGGTTATACTGGATGAGTTCCTTGAAGATTTTGTAGATGCACCTTGCAATGACTGTTGAGTGCCAACTAGTACGAAACCTAGGTGAAGCAAGGCTTCCTGTGGCCGATTGCCTCTAACCACATTAATTAACAACAATCCTGAGATTTTATGTATGTAAATAAATAAGACTTGAGAGCACTATTCAAAGCATTGTTAGACACTTCAAGTGTTATGAAAAAGAGAAGACGTTCAGCGAAGAGACTCTTTTCAGCGGCGAATTCATTCACATAGCTGTACAGTCGCGTTTATATACAATTATTTGTGTGTGTATGTGTGTACATTAGGTTTGTCAAGTTTAGATAATTAATTAGGTAATACAAGAATGATCTAATATAGAGACAAGGTTACTTAGACAGCAGTGAAGGTAAGATTGAGTTAGTTAGTAAGTTAGATGACGTAATATAATTGACTAAAATGTTTCAACTTGGGTCAGGATAGCAACAGAGGTAATAACAGGTAGAGACTAAGTAGAGGTGGGGTAGAGAATGATGTCACTTATTATTATTATTGTTCCCTTGGGTTCCTAGTGGAACATAGGGCTTCAACTGCACGTCTCCGCTTGCTTCTGTCTTCTGCTGTACTTTTCACCCGCAGCCATGTTAGTCCATACTGTTTCAACTCCTCTTCACACGATCTCCTCCATGTCACTCTTGGACGTCCCACTCGCCGCTTCCCTTTCGGGTTCCACTCGAGGGCCTGACGCGGCCTCCTCAGTGAGTTTCCAATCCATCTCCACTTTCTCCTGCATATTTGTTGAGCGATTGGTTCTTGTTTTGTTTGTTCCCATAGTTTCTTGTTGGTGATTCTTTCTGGCCATCTGATCTTGAGTACAGAATGAAGACAGTTGTTGATAAAGGTCTGCAACCTGTTGGAAATATTCTTTGTAACCCGCCAAGTTTCTGATCCATATAGCAAAACTGACTTGACGTGTGTATTGAAAATCCGATTTTTGTTGTTGATGCAGGCTGAGTGACGAAGATTTCCAGATTGGTTTGAGGTTGATGAATGTGTTTCTCGCCTTCTCGATTCTCGATTTGATATCCTTGTCACTTAAATTAGGACTAAAATTGAGCAAATAAATTGGATGACGTAGCATAAATGACTAAAAATTGAGCGTTGGTCAAGTCAGTAACAGTCGTAATGAGGTATAGAAATTAAATCGGGTGGGGGTAGAGAACAAAATATTACTAATGAAGAGACAGAGAGAAATAGAATTTACCTGTCGGATATTAAGATAGATTACGTCCAGCGCAAGTGTAATGATTGAACAAACTTCTTCTGTATGCAGAGTTCAGGACTTAGCAAGTGAATCGCCATTACCTCTGCAGTTTGAAGAAGTTTGACTAGTACACTTTTAGGAAGACTGCTTCGTATTCTGTAGACGACTTTCAAGTTTGTTTGGGGTGTAGCTTGTGATCCAGAATCTATCAGATGTTCTAAGGTGGAGTTTCGGAGGCATCGTTTTTCTCCTTTGTAAAACCATTCTGGTAAGTGTGTTCGGTGATACGTTTAGATAGCCAACGCTGGGTACGGCCGATTTGTCTGGCTTCACGCGAGCAAATGAATTGGTAGTGTTGGTTTAAAGGGATTTGGCTTTCTTGACATTATGTCACAAACTGACCAACATCAGTTAGAGAATCATTGAAACAGAAGCAAGGAGCATTGAACAACTGCTGTTTCGTTGTGGTTTTGGGACTGTTCAGCGCAATGTGCACTCGTACCTCTTCACCACAGATTGTAGCCAAGACCCTCAGATTACGAGGTGAACGTTGATAATTCCATTGAGAATTCTAATGACTCGGTCGGTCGGTTTTCGACATAGAACTTTGCACATATGTGCGGCAGTTCAATTCGCCACACTCCATGTAGCACACAAAGCAAGAGAAGAAATGCTTGATATAGACAGTAAACAGAGGTGTGAGACAAAGGAATAGTAATAACGAAGAACAATATAGTTTCATTGGAAATCATAAGTCACAAGGAGTGGATACATCTGCGCTAGCCACAGAACGATTTTGAGCCATATCAGCGATTGTCTCCAGCAGTCATTGGTTTTTACCGTCCCGAGGACCCCAACCAGTCAGTCAGTAAGTCTACACCTTCCTACGTGGCTTAGACTAACTGTTGTAGATTTCATTGACTGGTGCCATGTTTTGGTTTGACCGCCGCTAGCTCTTTTCCAGCGTGACCCTATATCAGCTAACATTGCCCACTGTCGAGGAAGGCGATGACAAGGCATACGTAGCACATGTCCTAACCATCTCAGTTGACGTAATTTCACAGTCTCGTCGACTGATTTCCCCGCCTTACCTAGCACTCGACGTCTAACCTCAATATTGCTCACCTTATTATACCACTTCACGCGGGATATAGAACGCAGACACCCACACACTCCCAGAAGCACACGAAGCCTACCTGAGCATCACTCTCCCCTACTTACTTCACCTTCCTCATATTACTTCTAATGACTCACATCATCCTGAGTTAGTATTGGAGATGTTTTTTCCCAATTAAACTATCTAGTTGAGGAAATTCAACTTCACCAAAATCACTCTTTTTTCTTCAGTCCTGGGTGGTGGATCATTCAACTTATGTTTGCTGAAAAACCAAGGAACGAATGTGAACAAATAATGAACTGAATAAGGGACTTACAACTTCTCCTTCAATGAGTGTGAGACTTGGGGGTACAATTAAGAGTAGGGAATTGTGGAATGCCAGACTCAGACAAGTCCTCGATACTTTAAAGATTGATGACTGGAGACTGTTCGCCGACAAGTCTCGGGATCGTTCTTAATGACACTTGCTGACTAGTTTCAACATAGAACTTTGCACAGATGTGCAGTCGCCAACCTCCATGTAGCACACAAAGCAAGAGAAGAAAGTAGAAGAAATGCAAAATAGAGACAGTAGACAGGGATATGAGGTAAAATGAATATTAATAACGAAGAACAATATAGTTTCATTGGAAATTATAAGTCACTAGGAGTGGATGCATCTGCCTCCAAAGCCTTAGGATGGTCGGGGGTGGGTGCCTTGCGCTGTGGGTTGGCCACCCCTCCGCACACCTCTTGAAATGCTCCCATATGACCGGGCGTCTTACATAGCCTCTCCTGAGGAAGTCCTACTCACTGCCTTCATGTGGCGGAGGTTTTTTTTCACCAAAGTGAGGGGGCGAAAGAGGATACCCGGCGCTCTTCACCGGGTTGATTGTCCATTGGATGACAGTC
The DNA here is from genome assembly GCA_944472155.2 of Trichobilharzia szidati. Classification (NCBI taxonomy): domain Eukaryota; kingdom Metazoa; phylum Platyhelminthes; class Trematoda; order Strigeidida; family Schistosomatidae; genus Trichobilharzia; species Trichobilharzia szidati. The sequence goes on from OX235274.1 coordinate 131,378,343, forward strand.
TAGGGGAGATGGCTAAACCCTGATTCCAAACCTCCAACGACTGGCGTATGAAGCTCACTGGAGCTCACCGGCAGACGTATGGACAAAGGGCTGGTTGGATGTCCTGGATGTCTGACCCCATTCAAAAAGGCGTATGAACCGAACTCCGGTCACCGGCTGCCAATGGATAGTGGACTCCCTACTCCACTCCTACTGCCTTGTAGGTCACACTCGGTTTTGTAAAGGCTAGAGCTGCACTCTCAAACAAAAGGCCGAGCGATTCTGGGGACATCACTCGTACCAAATTCCCATGAAACTCCATGAACTCTCTTACAAACAACTCTCACCATGCTACGGCGTTCCCGGTAAGCGACGCGCCCTGTGCTCACCCGGTTGTTATTTGTATGGCTGTGAAACCTGGCCTCTTCGCGCGGAAGATGTACGCAGACTCGAGGTAGTAGACCATTGGTGCCTCAGGTACATTCGGCATGTTCGTTGGCAGGACAAACTCTCCAACGAAGAAGTGCGTCGTCGTTGCTACAACATCAACCAAATTCCAGTACTGGTCCAACAACGTCGCCTTCGGTGGTTTGGCCATGTTCTGCGCCGACCAGATGACGATCTGGTCAAATCAGTTTTAAATCCCTCGCCATTACCATCTTGGCGATGTCGCAGGGGTGGACAGCTGAAAACATTGTTTGGTACAGTCAAGGCTGATATGGAGTGCCTGGGGCTACAAACCGTCTACGGACTCCGTCTGTGAAACAAGAATTGGATAACCCTGTCGCAAAACCTTGCATCAGATCGCCGAGCCTGGGCAGCGATGATTCGAGATGTTCATGAAGCCGGCTCATCCTCCCGTAGGAGATAGCCGAAGTAAAGTAAAAAGTAAGTAAGATGCATCTGCGCCAGCCATTGAGAACGATCACTTTGAGCCATATCACCAATTTTCTCCAGTAGTCATTGGTTTCTACCGTCCCGAGGACCCCAAACAGACAGGAAGTCTATACCTTCTTACGTGGCCGGCTTAAAGTAACTGTTATGGATTTCATTGACTGATGAAGCCATGTTTTCGTCTGACCACCACTGGCTCTCTCTTTTCCAACCTCACCCTATGTCAGCTAACACTGCCTTTTGTCGAAGAAGGCGATGACCGGGTATACGTAGCACATATCCTAACCATCTCAGTCGATGTAATTTCACAGTTTCGTCGACTAATTTCCCCGCCTTACCTAGCACTCGACGTCTAACCTCAATATTGCTCACCTTATTATGCCACTTCACACGGGAGATAGAACGCAGACAACTATGATCAAAGACAGCTAGCTAGCGAGACTTTTCATTTCTTCCACTCTCAATGGCCAGGTCTCACAGCCATAAATGAGGACAGAGTGGACTGATGAGCAGTACACACGTCGTTTGATCGACAGCCAGCCGGATATCACGTCTACTAAGCCAGAGACGGCGTAAACTGGCATATGCGAAACTAGGCTTCTGTATCCGTACTGAGATTTCGTCAGCGATCAACCCGTTGGGGCTGGATGATGCAAATTCGCAAATAAGTGAAGTGGTCAACAGGCTCTAACACTTCACTTCCTATTTCTAAGCTAGGAGTCATTGTAGTCCAGTTCTGTAACATCATCTTACATTTGGCGGGAGCCGTAATTAAGCCGTTTAAAGAGCAGGTTATCGAAAAGAATATTCTTTGTTTAGTAACCATTCTTTTGAAAAAAATAATTTTAATGGGCATTTTTAGTCAGTTAAAATTGTGTAATCAATGTCCTTATTTCAATTCTGAAACCACTCTGTCGTTTTGTTTTTTCTGTGTTTAATATTATACCATTTCCTCGAAATGATGTTATCACACCACATTTTTATTCTGTCGTACACACTGCTGATTGATTTAAGTAGTATACAGCTCTACTCGTCTCAATCAATCAGTAGTATAAGTATCTCTTATTTACTTATATACTTTTCTATTTCTAGATTGACCAATCATATCTCACGCAATATTCACCAATCACAGCATTCGGTATATTTGATGGTCATAATGGTCCAGAAGTCGCTGAACACTGTTCCCATCTTACACCATATTTACTCAGTATTGAATTACAACGACATTTATTCTTCTCTGACTCCTATTCATCATTCAATGGAAGTTCTACTATCAAGTCTATACCAAATATTTTATCTGAAGTCTTTCATCGATTAAATCAATCAGCTAATCATGGAAGGTCAAGAAAGGTGAGTGTTACAATTCCCTGGACGATATTATTATTATTGTTTTGCTTATGTGCATTTTAACAAGTTCTTTGTGATTGTATTTCGTGTCTTCATGCTGCTTTCGTGTGTATGTAACTATATATGACCGTTAGTCATTGGATGCTTGTGTGTGTGTGCGTGCGCGTGTGTGTTTTGTCTAAGAATGGTGGTCGTTATCGTTATTACATAGTCTCTGGTATGCGTATTTCAAATCTTTATGTGTGCATTATTATTGTTTCCTTTAGTTCCTAGAGGAACATAGTGCTTCAGCCGCACGTATCCAGTGCGTTCGGTTCTCTGCCAACGTTTTCATCACCTGGCTCCACGTCTGCCCACATACTTTCACCTCCTCTTCACATCTCCTCCTCCATGTCACCCCACCCTCTCACTGACAACCAACTCGCCTCTTCCCGTTCGGGTTCCACTCGAGCGATAACCTGTCGTGTGATGTCACTTGGTGGTTTTCTGAGAGTATGACCAATCCATCTCCATTTCTTCCCGCTTATTTTTTGCGCAATCGGTTCCTGCTGGGTTGGTTCGCTCCCAGAGATCCCTGTTGCTGATCTTTTCTGGCTGGCCATCTGATCTTGAGCGAAGTATTGGGCGAAGACAGCTGTTGATGAAGGTCTGTAGTTTGTTTGGGGTGCTCTTCATGACGCGTCAAGTCTCTAATCCGTATAGTAGCAATGACTGACTTCACATTAGAGTTGAAAATCCGGATGTTATTTTCATTTTCATGCTGAGTGCTGTTGACCTCCACACAGACTTGAGAGTAGTGAATTATGTTTGCATGTATGTATGTATTATTATGTAATTAGTTCAGTAGTAAGAAACTAAATTAGCTTTAACCATTTATTCAAGTTACGTCTTATTTCATACATTCATTCCCAATTATGAATTTCAACAAAGCAAGCATAACAGCAGTGTGTGCAGAATAAGACGATGGTAGCATCATTGTTTATTTCGTACGTTGGCATATCATCAGCTGCTTACAGCCTAAAGATACTTATTAAGTTTATGTACCGGAACAATTGTAACGTACCTAATCAAAAAGTCCAGAAACAGAAAAATTAATATATGTATACAATTGTAGGGAAAGACTGCCAACTGCTTCTTTGCTGAACAAATAATTCGGATTTCAGCCGTTTTGGTAGTAATGGCTTCAGCAAATTTGAGGAGAGTTGAGCTATTTTGTCTATTGATAGTTTTAAAGGATTTCGTGATGTCCACCTCATGACCCTGGCGATGGAACCATTGTAAATGTTTGTCCCCCTTGAGATGTAGGATTTTTGGTGTATGTTCAGAAAATCAGAGGTGTGGCCTTCTTTTTGTTCTCCCTATGTAACTGTATACACAGTTAGAGTTAAGATGACAGACTGACTAACTGACTGGCTTCAACATAGAACTTTGCACCGATGTGCACCAGTTCGAGTCGCCACACTTCACTCAGCACACAAAGCAAGAGAAGAAAGTAAAAAAAAAAGCGAAATAGAGACAGTAAACAGAGGTGTGAGACAAAGGAATAGTAGTAACGAAGAACGATATAATTTTATTGGGTATTATAAGTCACAAGGAGTGGATGCATCTGCGCCGGTCATTGAGAACGATAACTTTGAGCCATGCCACCAATTGTTTCCAACCATTGGTTTTCACCGTCCCGAGGACCCCAACCAGTCAGTCAGGAAGTCTGCACCTTCCTACGTGGCCTAGACTAACTGTTATGGATTTCATTGACTGATGAAGTCATGTTTTGGTTTGACCACCACTAGCTCTCTCTTTTCCAACCTGATCAATCCTATGTCAGTCAGTTGACATTGACCGTTGAGAAAGGCGATGGTTAGGCTAGGCATGCGTAACACATGTCCTAAACACCTCAGTCGATGTAGCTTCACAGCCTCATCGATTGATTTCCCCTCCTTCACACGAGATGAAACGCAGACACTTATGATGGAAGACGGCTGACTGGCCTTTTCATTTCTGCCGTTTTCAATGCCCATGCTTCACAGCAATAAAGGAGGACAGAGAGGACTACTATATTTTTTAATGGTTCTCTGAGGATAACCGTTGTTTTTCAACATCTTTCCAAGAATCATAAATTCTTCCTCTAATTTGTCTGTGGAGCATATTCTTCTGACTCTGCAGAACAGAGTTTTTACTACTGTTCGTTTATATCTATTTGGGTATTATCAATGGTGCAGATGCATTCACTCTTTGTGATTTATGATATTGTGGTGAAAGCTGTTTGCTAGCCGAAATTGTAGACAACAATCTACGTCAATGTTTACGTCCCGAATCAGGGTCATGAGAAAAAACAATAACAAAGCTTAACCTTGAGGAACTCACCAACCAATCACTGTAGACTTAACGTGTGCAAATACAATTCGCAGATATATGGCTTAACTTTCTGAGAAACGGTCATGAGCAGTAGAGAATAACCTTCAGCAGGAAAACAACCAATCAGAAGACGTTGCTTCTCTGCTAACAATAACGCTTATATTAATGTACATAAAAATCTATAAATATCTCTTGATTTTCTCAATAAACGATCTATTGCCTGGCCCTTATCTTGTGTCGTAACAATACCCAGTGAAATCCTATTGTCCTTCCATATTAACATCCTTTTTCCCTGACTCATACTTCTGTTTATTATCTCTCCCTCTTTTGAATCTTTTCTTGCTTTGTGTGCTACATGGGGGGGGGGAGTGTGACAACTCGAACTGTTGCACATCTGTGCAAAGTTGTTCTATATTGAAACCAGTCAGTCAATATTATGGCTAATGAGACTTTACCTATTTGATCGTGAAGTGGTATGATAAGGTGAGCAATATTGAGGTTAGGTCGTCGAGTGTTAGGTAAAGAGGGGAAATCAGTCGACTGTGAAATTACATCAACTGAGATGGTTAGGACATGTGCTACGTATGCATAGTCATCGATCGCCTTCCTCGACGGGCAATGTCAACTGACATAGGATTGGTCAGGCTGGAAAAGAGCTAGTGGCGGTCAAAAGAAAACATGGCACCAGTCAATGAAATCTACAACAGTTAGTCTAAGCCACGTATGAAGGTGTAGACTTCCTGACTGGTTGGGGTCCTCGGGACGGTAAAAACCATTGGTTGGAAACAATTGGTGATATGGCTCAAAGTGATCGTTCTCAATGACCGGCGCAGATGCATCCACTCCTTGTGACTTATGATTTCCAATTAAACTGTATTGTTCTTCGTTGTTACTATACCTTTGTCTCACACCTCTGTTTACTGTCTATATTATGCGTTTCGCCTACTTTCTTCTCGCTTTGTGTGCTACATTGAGTGTGGCGACTTGAACTGCCGCAGATATGTGCAAAGTTCTATGTCGAATACCGACCGACCGACCTATTTGATCGTCAGGTTAAAGTCGGTGGAGTGTGGACTTCATTCACTGGAGATCCATTATTATTATTACTTGAAAATGGAGAGTTACTTTTTGTGGAGGTGGGGGGAGCGAATGAGTTACAACTTCACATTTGTCCACTGAAATCCGTGTTTATGTAGTTCTTTTCCTGATTTTATTTTATTTTTTAAATGTATAACACACAGTTTTATTACCTTTCTAATCTCTATTGTCACAGAAATTGTGTGTTTCTGTCACAGTTTACATATGAAATTTCACTCACTGTAGTGTATTTCTTTTCGTGTTATTTATTGTCGTTCAGTGTTTGGGTACACTTGTTAAGCGTCGACAGAAATGTCTACTCCCTTCTACCCTTGTTGTTGTCGTCGTATGATGTAATGAAATTGATGTTTAAATATTGATAATCGGCTATATTATTTACTATTTGTTGCCTTTACCATCTATCCACCCACCCAGTCACTCACTCTCGCCCACTCTCCACCTTCTCCCAATGTAGTGTGTGTCTCTTTATGTGTATGATTGACTTCCTTTGTTCAATAACATAAAAATTTCTTGTCGACATAGAAAACAAGGTGAATGAAATGATTTTGTTCGGTACTGGAGAAAGGAGAGAGAGAGAGCGGGGAGTAGCCACTTGTGTTTCCACTATTTTTGGGACAAACGAGCTACTCGGTTCATCGTAGTCATGATTAATGCACCTATTGACGGTTTTGATTCGTTTAATTAATAGTTTAGTTTTCTGAGGTGTCAGTCAACCAATCAGAATTGTTTCGATTGTGCCATCATTCATCTTCGCTAACTTACACCGTCTCTGGCGTAGGCGTGACATCCGACTGTCAACCAAGGGACGTGTATACTGCTCAGCAGTTCGCTCCATCCTTCTCTATGGCGGTGAGACGTGGCCATTGAGAGCGGAAGACATGAAGAGATTGTCTGTTTTTGACCACAGATGTTTACGATCTCTTTCTCGCGTTAGGTGGTATAATAAGGTAAGTAATGTTGACGTTAGGCGTAGAGTGTTGGGCAAAGAGGGGAAATCACTCGAAGAGGCTACGAAGTTACATAGATTGAGATGACTAGGTCACGTGCTGTGCATGCCTAACCATCGCCTCCCCCGACGGACGGGCATTACTAGCTGATATAGGTGCAGGCTGGAAAAGAGTAAGTGGTGGCCAAACAAAAACATGGCCTCATCAATCCATGAAATCCCTGACAGTTAAACTGAGTCAGGTGGGGAGGGAGATGCAGACTTCCGGGTTGGGGCCCGCCCTCGGGACTCTAAGAATCAATGGCTGGAGACGATGGGTGACATGGCTTAAAATCCTCGTTGTCAATGGCTTACGCAGATGTATTCAGTCTCTTTAACCTTCATATTCCTTTCTACCATTACTCATTCTGTTTCAATCTTATACTTATCTAAATTCTATTTATTCTCTTCTCTCCTTTTCCTGTCTACCTTTGTGTGGTATTTGGAACGTGGCAACTGGAACTGGTGCACTTCGGTGCCAAGTTCTATGTTGAATCCAGCAGCAGCAGCAGCTAGAAAAACGTCTAGGAATTTAAAAGTATCGTTTTCCTCGTGTTCTATTGTGAAATTGAGATTTGGATGGCATGAGTTGGATTTTATCAACTCATGTCTTCGGCTTTTGATCTGCTTCCACAGACAATAAAAATGTCATCAACATATCTTAGGTATACATCCGTTTCTTGTATATGTTGCTGGTTTAAATCAAAGATGGTTGATATTGCTCATCAATTTCGAATCATGCCGACCAATCAAAAGTAGTCGCATATCACCAAAGAACACTGGAGATTTCTAAACAAGCTCCGAAAAGACAATAATCTTGTTATTTTACAAGCTGATAAAGGACAAAGTGTAGTGCTAATGAATAACATAGATTATCTCGAAAAAAATGCATCAAATTCTCTCTGATAAATCTAAATTCAAATTGGGTAATTATGCAAAAGATCAAACGTTATCGACCGAAAAGAAAATTGTGCAGTACCTACAGCAACTCTTCAAGAAGAAATACATTGATAAAAACACATATAGGAATATCAAACCGATTGGGTCACAAATCCCGAAACTATACGGATGCGTTAAAATACACAAACCAGGAGCGCCGTTAAGACCTATACTCTCAATGATAAATTCACCATACCACAAATTAGCACAGTGGCTATGTGAACTGTTACAGCCCTTGCAGAAACGCTTCGGAACGTATATAGTTTCTAATTCATTTCAGTTTGTCAAGCAGATTAAAGATTTCAATGTATCTGATAAGGATTTGGTCTCTTTCGATGTTACCTCCGTCTTCACAAATGTGCCAGTCGTTGAAACTATAGACTTCATATGTAAAGAAGCTGAAGACATACCCATTCCAACATCGGAATTGAGGAAATTGTTACTTTTATGTACTAAAAATATCCAATTCCAATTCGACGGGCGTCTATTCCGTCAAATTGATGGTGTCGCAATGGGAAGCCCTTTGGGACCACTTTTCGCAGACTTATTCTTGTCAGGCCTAGAAACCGGTACCTTGCAGCAACATATACAAGAAACGGATGTATACCTATGATATGTTGATGACATTTTTATTGTCTGTGGAAGCAGATCAAAAGCCGAAGACATGAGTTGATAAAATTCAACTCATGCCATCCAAATCTCAATTTCACAGTAGAACTCGAGGAATCAAAATTGTTTATTGATGGCTTAAATTTCTGAGGTTTTGTAAATATTAATATATCAGTCTGACATTTTTGTGTCTATCCCGGTTTGGGAGTTATTTTTAAATGATCAGTTGGTTTGCAGTGGTATGATCTCATGGGGGGGGCACTCTAGTCAACTTGGATGGACCTACGACACCCAGTCTCACTCTGTCATAACAACTATTTTTTTTAAAACAACATAATTGAGCAACGAATATCCTTTTGGATAATTTCCTCTTCTGATGAAGAGTCCCAGGCTAGGCTGACGAAACAGCTGTCTAGTACTCCAGTGCTGGTTTTCCAATGGTTCTCTAACTGATGTCTCAGCTCATGATGAGACCCTCCAACCAATCAAAAAACGCAATCCCTACAAAAACCAATACTTGAAAATTAATCTGATGCTCACTAGCGACTGGTCCTATTCAGGTAGGCAGTTACCTGGGGTTCTAGTGTGAAGCCGTGACTAGTAGGGTACAGCAGGTTGAAGATGAGGCAGTAACTACTCATCGAAGAAGACATTGCGAAGTGGTCGCGCCATGTCATGAATTGACATAAGTTAGAATTCATGGGCTGGCCATTGGATCGGGTCCCAGCGAATGGCTTAATGGTCTACGAGCTAGCTAGCCTTGTAATCAGAAGGTCCTGGGTTCGAACCCCCTATGGCAGGTGCATACTACTGAAGAGTCCCAAACTAGGCTGACGAAACAGCTGGCTATCCAGTACTCCAGTGCTGGTTTTCCAATGGTTCTCTAACTGATGTCAGCTCATGATGCGACCCTCCAACCAATCAAATAAACAGAATCCCTACAAAACCAATACTTGAAAATTATATATATATGTTTCTATACATAGAATGTCTTAGTGTAGTCGTCATTAACAATATTGGTGTTTTTTTCTAAATACTGTTGATTTGTTAAGTAAGATCAATGATATTACATACAGTTCACGAAAGATGCATAAATTATAATATAAAATCGAATAAAAGTGATTCAGCGAAGAGACTCTTTTCAACAGCGAATTTATTATCAAGCTGTACAATCGCACATATATATACGCTGTTTTCAAGAAGTTATATCCGGTGAGGAAATTGAATCGTCGTAGGTGTCAATACATAAAATAAAAAATTTTCCGATTATAAGCGTAGTTCAATGTGATGAAGTGGTTAAACAATTCATATCATATGCGGAATAATTCACAGGATGTATAGAACTTGGAAGGGGTAAGAAATTAATGGACTAATAGGCAAATAGAATAAAATAAAAACGTTACGTAACATTGATGCGATTATAAACAATAAATTTTGTTCGAAACAGTAAATACCACTGTTTCACTCACTGCTGTGTGATACATCTAATAAACAAACTAATATGGATGGAGTTACGTAACACATTGTGTGAAATTTGTTAGCATAGAATTTAACGTTGCAAAACAGAATTGATTTAGAATGACAAGTGGAAAAAGTGAAATAATGCCGGGGACAGATCAAAGTGAGAATAGTTATGGTAACAATTGACGTAAGAAAAAAAAACAGAGTATACAAAATGAATAAACAAAACGAAAAAAAATATTGGTAGAGTCAAAATATCATTAGGGATTACCACACTTTAGCACAGAGCGATTAATACGATGAAAGTTGAAGGGGTTGAACGGATTTTTTCTGTATACATGGCTTTGGTTTTTCTGTTTCGATGGCCAAAGCTTCAGCCGTACAGATACGTAGTGATTTGGGCAAATTACTTTTCGCCTTGTAGATGACTTTAAAGGTGGAAGCTGTAGAGATCATTGGGTGATCATTATCGACCAGATGTTCAATGATCGCACTTATTATTTCTCCACTTTCACCTATTCGTAGTCATGCAGGGTAGTGTTCTTACACCCTCTTGGACAAAACTGGAGTGGAACGACCGATATACCTACCTCCACACTAGTAGGTGAATCGATAAACGCACATAGAGTTGGTCAACTACGGGATCTTTTCCTTCAGGTTATTGAACAGTAATGGTCGACTGGAAAACGATATTCTCAACGATGCAGAAGGGAATTTCCTTTTCAGGGACTGTGATATAATTTCTTAGAAACCATATATATATAATTTGCTTTATTCCAAAACAGTACTTGTGATACAGAATGGAATTCTCAGCATTTCATTACACTGTTGCATCCAGTTGGTACATTTACAGTAAATAAAATTCTATATAGAATATGGTTAGTCTCAGTTAGTTTTGACAACAACATATTGGCATGTCAGCAGCAAAGCCAAAAACTGAACAGAATGTTTGAAGGTGTTAGAGAGGTAGGTGCTAGCATATTTACTGGCGTAAGCGGTAACAAAAAATCGAGATATAGAGAGTGTGAAAGAACGAAGAAGAATGTTTTAAGTAGAGTTTGTAAGGAAGAGAGAAAGAAAGCAGCACATAACAACAACAAAAAAGAGAAAAGGAAAAGAAAGAAAGAAAAACGTTGTACCTATGAATGATATGAGTTGGAGACACGAGATCCAGCTGTTCTACTGACTATTTAATAAGTTATAGGTATCACGCCTAATACTTTCTTTATCACACAGAACACGAGCCAAGTAGGGTATGGTTGAGTTTTTGTACTTGCTTGTGCGAGCATATAGTTTTCTATATAGGCTTCTGGTTTTACCTGATGAGATGCAAGGGGAGAGTTGTGAATGAAGAGAGTGGTGTGAGTTAGATAGAATGGATTTAGCCCATTTTTCACATGAGTTCAAATGCCTGTCGACCAGAATATTAACAAGCTGGTTAAGTGGCACGTTGCTTACCCTGCTGACAACCTTTAACATATATATATATATATATATATACGATTGTACAGCTTGATTATAAATTCGTTGGAAAGAGTCTCTTCACTGAATCACTTGTTTTGATTGTCTACACATATCACAATCGATGCAGCTCCTCAACTTCATTGATTAATCCTCCTTCCTTATCTAACACTGGCCAATAACCTCAGTATTACTCACCATATTGTGTACCACTTAATACAGAGGATAGAATGCCAGTATCTATGGTCATATGTCTCCAACTTTCAACTGTATATCTCACTGCAGTTAAGGCGTATGGAAAAAACTACTGCATACATATTTTCTAATCGATAGCTGGATATTCTGGCTATGTGAAAGACGGCGTGCGCTAATATAAATAAACACCTCGTGGCATCTTCACTAACAAAACCTCCCTCTGTCTCTGGACACATGACACTGTTCACTCCTTAGTGGCCAATCCACGTATCCAATACAGTCCTACAGTAGGTCAGACATGAGACTGGAGTAATGTCTCTCCCAGAGGGGTTATCAGTTCCCTCATGATGGCAGATACGCCTTGCTGACTACTGGTGAATGCCGACAAGCACGAGACCAAGGTCGATCGCTTCCTGCTAATTGCCTTCAACCATTTAGAAATAAATCTCTCTGTTTTACCGAAACACATAAGCTATTACTATATTTCCCGATTGTTTTATGTTCTCATCTTACCTCCGTTTAGGATATGTGAAACATCTGCCTGTACTCTTTGCTTTTCAGTGATTTACTATGGAAACCATTTTAAAGCGTTCTATAAAATTTAAAATAATTATCGTGATTATTCTTTTTTCCTTATTACTATTCAAATTTTGAGTTTTATAGGAACTTGGATTAATTTCCACATAGATTTCGTTTCATTGCAAATGCCAGTGCACACAGCCTTCACTCCAATGCAGATCGAACTTGGGACCAATCTCCAGTTAGCTCGTTAATGTTTATAAGATAAATGTGTCTTCAAGTTCTTATAAAATGTCATCGCCAGTGTATTCCACGATGTCACAGTGCTGCGGATGCTCACTGACTGACGGCATTGTTTGAAGGATAGCTATATATTTGGCTGACATCGTAACCTGATTGTCTCAGGGGTTCGTGCCGAGTAGGGGGTCGTTTGTGTGCACTGATGAAGAGTTGCAAAAACTACGACGAAGCATCTGCTTATTAGTGCTCTGAGGTTTTGAATGATTCTCTAACTGTGAAGGAGATCCTCCATAACGAAATCTTCATTGAAATTGTAATTATTATTATTATTATTATTCCCTCGCGTTTCGAGTGGAACATAGGGCTTCAACAATACAATTTCATTTTGTTCTGCCGTCCTCTTCAGTTTGGACCACGATTGCCTACAATCTCTCATCTCCTCCTCCTCCTCGCCACACAATCTCCTCCATGTCATCCTAGGACGATTCACTCGTCGCTTCCCAATGGGATCCCACTCGAGCGATGGCCTGCATTGAGCGCGATGTCATTCGTCGGCCTCTTCAATGCATGCCTGATCAATCCATCTCCATTTTCTCCTACATATTTGTTGAGCAATCGACTCTTGGTTGGTTTGTTCCCCAAAGTTTCTTGTTACTTATTCTTTCTGGTTATTTGATCTTCAGTGTGGAGCCAGCGAAGGAGGAATCTGTTGATAAAAGTCTGCAACCTGTTGGAAATCCTTTTCGTGACTGACACGCAGTGCAAGTTCCTGACCCGTACAGAAGAACTGAATGTCTTCACGTTTGTGTTGAAAATTCGAATCTTGTTGTTTATGCTGGCTTAGTGTAGAAGATTTCCAAATTGGTTTCAGGTTGACGAAGGCATATCTTGCCTTTCCGATTCTGACTTTGACATCTTCATCCGTTCCGCCTGTAGTTGAAACGATGCTTCCTAGATAAGTGAAGGAAGTAACTTTTGTTAAATCTCTCCCGTTGATGGTGATCGGTGCTGGTTGTTGTTGTTGCTGCTGTTAGGTTGTTATCGTCATCATCTCCATCTTCTCTGCGTTTACCTGCAGTCCTGTTTTCGCTGCCTCTTCAGCCGGTTTTTTTTCGCCTGCAAGTCTTCGAGTTTGTGTGACATCAGACATAAATCATCTGCGAAATCCAAATCTTCTAGAGTCTTCTTATCGGTGGTCCAGCGTAATCTTGTCTCATCGCTCCCCACATTCTGACGTGTAATCCAGTCCACCACAATCAAGAGTATCATCGGTGATAATAGGCAGGCAGCTTTGTCTTACTCCTGTATGTGCTTCGAACGCCCCGGTGAGTTCTCCATTGTGGACCACTTGACACGTGGCATTGTCACATAGCCAGTTGTTGAATGAGGTTGATAAAGACACGAGGTATGCCGTAGTGTTGAAGTAGTTTCCAAATTACTTTTCGGTCAACGCTGTCAAAGGCCTTCTCGAAGTCGATGAAGTTGAGGTAGAGACAGGTTTGACTGCCATTCTATGCTTTGTTCTGTGATGACGATGCGTAGAGCTGCAATTTGATCAGCACATGATTTGCCTTTCTTGAATCCAGCTAGTTCTGGTCTGGCAGAGTTCTGCATCCGGTGCATCTTTTATTCTCTCCAGGATGACGCAACTTAGTATTTTACTTGGTGTGGACAACAACATGATTCCAAGCCAGTTCTTGCATAGACATGCGTAAGTCACCCTTCTTTGGCAGCTTGACAAGGTAGTCTTTCTTTCGGTAGGTACCTTTCCTTTTTTCCAAACCTTTTGCAATAATCGCTTGAGCACATGCGTTGTAGTCTCTGGGTCCGTTTTCAGTGCTTCGGATTGGGGGAAATTCCATCTGGTCCTGCTGCCTTCCCAGCTTTCATTAGCGTGATCTTATTCAGAATTTCTGCTCTCCTTCCCGACTTTATGTCCAGCAGGCTACGTTTCCACTTCTTTGAGCAGCATTGAGATGAAATCTATCTGGTTCTTGGTGTGTCCGTCAGCCTCCAATCACCAAATCATTGAAAGTGCAGAAGTTTACGCGAAGTCCTCCGTTCTCATTCATTTCTCCGAGACAGAGCCTCTCGAACCATGAGGAGTTCTCTTCCTGCTCCCAGTTTGGCGTTCATATCACCCATGAGGATTTTGATGTCACCACCTGGGATGTTTTCCATTACTGTTTGTAGTTGTCTGTAAAACTCTTCCTTCCTGTCTTGTTCCGCGTTGTATGTAGTATTGTACGTAGCATTGCATGATAGTTGTCACCTTCCTTCCTTTTGAGTTGAGTCATGCTGTCATAATCCTGTATGAAGAGATCGGTTCCCACTGCACATTAGGTAGGACTTCGCTTGCCGCTAGAAAACTAGCAAGCTGGTTAACTAGGCGAGGTTGCTATTATTATTCGTAGTATTACTAATCTACTTCATTTATCAATTTCTTATGAAGTTAAAAGAATAGAACTTGGTGCACAGACACATCGCACACACACACACACAAACATATGTCTGGTATGTGTAACGTCGTAGTACACATAGATAAATTATTGTCGACAATTTTTGTCTTCAATATTTCGCATCATACAATATTATAAGACTAGGTTATCATATCTTTGTATACTAGTCTACTAATCGACTATTTCTGTTCAAATTCAAATGTGTGTGTGTGCGCGCGCGCTCTCATGTGTGTATGAGTGTAGATAAACAAAGAACGATTATTGTACAACAGATATTGAATCATTGAACAACCTATATATGCTTCATTCATTACTAAACTTGTTTCTTGTCTTTCCTTTTATGTACAGACAATATAACTGAATGAATTATTGTGAGGTTATCTTGAAAATATTATTATTATGGTCTTCATTGATGTTATTATTATTATTATTATTACTATTAATAATAGGGGTAGTAGTGGTGGCTGAAGGATGACTCCTAATGATTATTGTACAGTGATATGTAAGGATAAGTAAGACTAAGTTTTCTTTTGAAGGAAAAGAGTGAAAGTGGGTTGGGATTGGGATTGTGTGAAGATGAAAGCGGCAGGAGGTGGAATGACTGATAATGCTTCCAAAAAAGGTTTGGAAAACTATTATTACATGTGTGTGTTCTCGTGGGTTTGTCTAGACGCATTTAGACTATTCCTTAACATAAAAAACTAATAATAATAATTTAGATTATGGCTTTTTTGCCTGAGTGAGTTTGTAGGGATTTTGATATGTTTCCGGGGCTCGAACCTAGGATATCCTCGTTTCGCGGTGAGCTTGGGACCCGATCCTCAGTAGCCCATAAATTCTTGGGTTCGAATCCCAGTGAATGCGTACTGATGAAGAGTCCCAAACTAGGACGAAACAGTTGTCTGGTACTCTCAGCTGGTTTTCCAGTGGTTCTCTAACTGATGTCAGCTCATTATATATATTTTCTCTCCCTATTCTATCTCTCCAACTTTCCTTTGTTGTTTGTTTGTTGCCATTTTCCATATTTCCGGTATAGATAGGCATTGCGTTGCATTATTTCGATTGCACGTGTGCGGTGTTGAACCGATAGACAAAGCTTCAGTGATTAACCTCTCTGTCTCTCTCTCCACCTAACTATATTACTTTTTAATACTTTCACCCTATCCCATCCAATCTATTTTGTGATTACACGCAAGCTGAGCTTTTTTCTATGTTATTTCAACTTAGCAGGGTCGATTATTGTCGGTCTAGCTAAATTTTTATATATTCCATTAATCTAGTTGACCCCGATCGACTAGTTTGACTGACCTATGTGTAATTGACCTCACTTTCAATCATTACATGATATTTGGTAAATTATATTGTTATTTTTCGCTTACCTGGATCTATTGGGTCCTCCTTAAACCGACAGACATAATTTACCTTTGAGAGAGTTGGTTGATTGGTTGGTTTAAATGCCATCCTAGTTTCAGAGTCATTAAGAATCTTACGTAAGACCTCCTCCGATGTCCCTTCTTTATATAGTAGTAGTACTACAGAGGCTTTGAAATCAATGTGGAAATCTACAGACAGTACTTGGTCGATTCAAGGAACAAGATTCAGATTTTTTAACATTAAATGTTAATTTTGATGTGGTTGTTTTCTCTGAGCTGGATAGTTAATTTGTGAAGCTTTCGTCGCCCTACTAGGCAACATCTTCAGAGCATACTTCAATCTGAATTGAAGTGAGCTTTTAGATTTCTCCACGAGTTTACTAATCATATCTCCTGGTCGGTGACCTTGAACGTGATTGGTTGCTTTTGTGTGTTTTCACACCTTCTAGGCTACTTATATTGGAACTGATTGTTCCCTTGACTTGAACTTTGACCCGTTGTGTGTGAGGTTTCTTTCTTATCGGTTGATAAATTTTGTCTTTGTCGATGTGTCTATTGATTGACGATTCACTGGAATACCAGGCTGGCTTCTAAAAATTCTCAGCATTCTTGGTGTTTCCTCTGTCTAATATTTGAACGGTGGTTGTCCCAGTCGAATTGATGTCCGTGGTTGTCTGTATGTAGTGATATGAGTGATGGAGTGGATGTCATGTCTTTTGACTGCTAGTTTATATTCATGGATGTGGAGACGAAGGAGACATCTACTTTGGTCAATGTAGTGTTTTTCGCAGTCACTGCAATTTATTTTGTAGATGTTGTTTTTGTCTCCTTTTGTTATTGAGTCTTTTGGTTGACACAGTGGTGGCTGAGTGAAGTGATTTTGTCGGTTTGTGTGCGACGTCAATTCCTAAAGGTTCGAAGAGTCTTGCGGTGATTTCTGAGATATCCTTTATATATATGGTAGGGCGATTTTCTTTGTGCTTTCCTTGGAGGCTTTTGGTTTGATAGGTTGGCTTGGGGGGTATATGTCTTTTGATGAAATTTCGTGGATATCCATCCATTCTTTTGAAAGACGTCCATGAGATGATATCTTTCTTCAATTTTTTTTAAGGTGGGTGTGCTGCAATGAGTCCTGGCTGGCTGGCTCTCTTGAATAGTGTTTGTATACAGTTCCTTTTGTGTGTTATTGGATTTTCGCTGTTGTAATTCAGTATTTGGTCTGTGTGGATTGATTTTCTATAAACTTGAGTTTCTAATTCCCCCTGTGGTTGTTCGCTTGACTAAGTTAAGTTCCGCTTCACTATGAAGAACAGATGGTCATTTCGAAAGGATAAGCAACGAGGAATTCTGGGAACAAACCAATCAAAAACTGATTATTGAGTGACGTAATATAATTGATGGGGTTGAGTAGAATTCAATTAAAATTTGAACGAGAGTCAAGGTAACAAGAGCGTGGTAATAAGGGGTAGGGATTTAATAGGGGGTTGAGGGAAGAAGATAATCCAATTAAGAAACAAAAATTACATATTTGGTGTTAAGATAAATCAAGTCCATTCTAAATTTAATGACTGAACAAAATTTCTTTTGTATACAGAGTTCAGGTTTTAACATGTGGTGAATTGCCATTGCTTCTCGTCTGTTTGAAGATCCAACTCTCTAACTTACACCATCTCTGGCATATGCGTGACATCCGGCTATCAACCAAGGGACGTGTGTACTGCTCAGCAGTTCGCTCCGTCCTTCTCTATGGCTCTGAAACATGGCCAATATGAGTTGAAGACATGAAGAGGTTGTCTGTTTTTGATCATGGATGTCTACGATCTCTTTCTCACGTTAGGAGGTGGTATAATAAGGTATGTAATGTTGACGTCAGGCGGAGATTGTTGGGCAAAGAGGGAAAATCAATCGATGAGGCTATAAAGTTACATAGAACTTGGCACCGAAGTGCACCAGTTCGAGTTGCCACGTTCCAAATACCACACAAAGGTAGACAAGAAGATGAGTGAAGAGAATCAATAGAGTTTTGACAAGTATAAGAGTGAAACAGAATGAGTAATGGTAGAAAGGAATATGAAAGATTACAGAGACTGAATACATCTGCGTAAGCCATTGACAACGATTTTGAGCCATGTCGCCTATTGTCTCCAGCCATTGATTCTTAGAGTCCCGAGGACGGGCCCCAACCCGGAAGTCTGCATCTCCCTCCCTATCTGACTCAGTTTAACTGTCAAGGATTTTATGGATTGATGAGGCCATGTTTTTGTTTGGCCACCACTTACTCTTTTCCAACCTGCACCTATATCAGCTAGTAATGTCCATCGGGGTGGGGGAGGCGATGGTTAGGCCTGCGCAGCACGTGACCTCGCCATCTCAATCTATCTATGCCGATGATGTAGTTTTGTTGCTTCATTTCATTTATTGTGTGAGGGCTGAGATACTGCCTGGGCGCCGAGACCGAAGCAGGTGATTTTCTTAAGGCACCACCCCCTGAGTCTAATCCGCTAGGCAACGAAGCAGCGTCAGGAGCTGCGTTCCCAGGGTTGCCGGTGACCAATATAGTTTCATACACCATTTGATCCAATTGGATTCTGGAGCCCATGTGTACCCCATGGTAACTGCTTTTTAGTCTAACTGCGCTATCCAAACAACCTTCCTGACATAGTAGGAGCTGTAGGAACATGAGTCCTAGCCAGTTTAGCTTGTTGGCTCACCTCCAACGACTGGCGTATGAAGCTCACTGGGGCTCACCGGCAGACGTATGGACAAAGGGCTTGTTGGATGTCCTGGATGTCTGGCCCCATTCAAAAAGGCGTATGAACCGAACTCCGGTCACCGGCTGCCAATGGATAGTGGACTCCCTACTCCACTCCTACTGCCTTGTAGGTCACACTTGGTTGTGTAAAGGCTAGAGCTGCACTCTCAAACAAAAGGCCGAGTGGTTCTGGGGACATCACTCGTACCAAATTCCCATGAAACTTCGTAAACTCTCTTCATCAGATCGCTGCGCCTGGGTAGCGATGATTTGAGAAGTTCATGAAGCCGGCTCATCCTTCCGTAGGAGATAGCCGAAGCAAAGTAAGTAAGTAAGTTGGCTCACTGCCGGTATTCAAGCCCGACAACCACCACGACAAGGTAGCAGTTGTCGGCCGAGTCTCCTGATGGATATGAGTCTCCGTTGAATTGTAGACTCATTTATTGTTGTTATTTTATTCCTTGGCCTCTCTAGTGACAAACAGGGTTTCAAGCTAGAGCTTTGAAGTTTCGGTAGCAGTGGTGTTTATTTTTACGCGGTTGGATTGCTAGTCTCACGCCGAATCTTCTCTCTTTGCTTGG
Organism: Trichobilharzia szidati; assembly: GCA_944472155.2. NCBI lineage: Eukaryota > Metazoa > Platyhelminthes > Trematoda > Strigeidida > Schistosomatidae > Trichobilharzia > Trichobilharzia szidati. The sequence goes on from OX235274.1 coordinate 131,397,590, forward strand.
TTTATTACCAACTAAGCGAGGTTTTGGGAGTGTATCTGCCGGGGATCGAACCCTGGATCACCTGAGTGGCCGGTGAGCATTCTACCTCTACTCTACCGACTCATATTGTAGATCCAAGCAAAGAGGCGTTGTTTGGGAGCAGAATATGTGGGTGTATTAAGTGATATTTGGGTTTCGTAGGTTTCATGATGAAACGTTCTGGATAACCATTCTTGATGAGGACAAATTGTTCGACAAATACGCCGAAGAAAATGGATTAGATTATACTTTCCACAACGAAGACCTTTGATAGATATCATGCATCAAGAAAGCGCTTCTATGGAACTCAGCTGGGAGACGATGGGCTGGGTGTTGGTTCGAAGGTCACGTGGAGGAGATGAGAAAATGACGAAAGTTTGTGTCAGCAGTCCTGGAGCTGCAGAGAACATAGTGTGACATGACAGTGTGCCGTTAAAACCCTATAATAAATCATGATAACTGATTACTAAAGGATAACAGGTTGTTACTCCATTTATTATTATTATTTCCTTTAATTCCTAGAGGAACGTAGGACTTCAGTCGCGCGTCTCTGCTAGAGTTTTCACCTGGCTCCAAGTCTTTCCACATGCTTTCATCTCCTCTTCACATCACTTCCTCCAAGTCACCCTCTCACTGACGACCAACTCACCGCTTCCCTTTGAGGTTCCACTCGAGCTATGGCTTGTCTAGTGATGTCACTTGATGGTTTCCTTAGAGTATGGCCAATCCACCTCCATTTCTTTCTGCCTATTTGTTGCACAATCGGTTCCTGGTCGGTTTTCTCCCACAGGTCCCTACTGCTGATCTTTTCTGGTCGGCCATCTGATCTTGAGTAGTATTGAGCGAAGACAGCTGTTAATGAAGGTCTGTAGTTTGTTTGTTACTCCATATAACTGAAATCTAATTTTCTGCTACAAATTTTAGTTTGGAAAAATTTTCTTTGTTCTCAATTTTATTTTCTCTACTGCTTTGTTTTTACTTTGATGATTTCTTGACAGTATTGTTTGTTGTATATCTCGTGGTTTGCGCGTGTGCGTGTATGTGTGAGCATACATCATGGAGACGAGGAAAGCATACAAAGCAGATAAAGCTATGCTGTCTTTTAATTGTCCCCTTTGAATTAAGAAATGTCTACTCTTTTAGAGCCTTTCTTCTTCTGCTTGTTCCATTGTGTTGACCGAGTTGTTGTCCTTCCTTTTTATTCACACTTGTTATTTTGATATTAGGGAAACAAAGAGTGTCCCTTTCGGTAACCTATTCGTCTTCGTGTTTTTCATCAAATTCTACAGGTGTATGCATTCATAATGGTATTAGAGAGAATAGCTGTTGTTCCATTATGGATAAGATTTTATTTTGATAAATCACACAGTGTTGTGTTATACAGTAATATTAACTGATGCGACCACGTTTCGAGCACAAACTATTGCCACTCATAATCATATCAAGCTGCTCACTCACACAACTTTTTACTTCATTTATATACATGAGTGGAATTGATGATTAGACATTTGAATAAAACTTGAAAAAGGTGTGCAATTATAAGATTAGTAGATAAATCGAATAAAATTAAAAAGTTACGTAATATTGTGTGAAATTCAATAGCATAGAATTTAATATTGCATAAAGGAATTGATTTAGAATGACAAGTGGAACAAGTGAAATAATACCGGCGCATATGTAGCCCTGATACTGTGGAAGATGAGTTATACATCTTGAGGAAAATCCTAATAGAAAATGGATTTCCACCACGTTTTATAGATAAGAATATACATTCAAATCCTAAAAAACGTGACTTATCAACCGTACCCAAGGGGACTTAGCTTCCGACATCATGAAACGAAGGATATCACAGTCCCTGAAAAGAACATTCCCTACTGCATCCCTGAGAATAGCCTTTACTAGTCGACCATTATTGTTCAATAACCTGAAGGACAAGATCCCACTGTTGACCAACTCTCTGTGTGTTTATCAATTCACCTGCTTGTGTGGAGCTAGGTATATCGGTCGTTCGACTCGAGTTTTGTCCAAGAGGGTGCAAGAACACTATCCTGCATGGTTACAAAAAGGTGGAAGTGGAGCAGTAAGAAGCGTGATCATTGAACATCTGGTCGATAATGATCACCCTATCTCTATAGCCTCCGCCTTCAAAGTCATCTACAAGGCAAAGAGTAATTTACCCAAATCCCTACGTACCCGACTCATCTGTATTGCTGAAGCCATCTTTGGCTATCGAAACAGAAAAGCCAGATCTCTGTATACAGAAAAAGTTCGTTCAACCCCTCCAACTTTCATGGTCTTAATCCCTCTATGCTAAAGTATGGTAATCCCCAATCATATTTTAGCTCTACCAATTTTTCATTTTTTCATTTTCGTCTATTCAATTTGTATACTCTTCCTTATTAAGTCAATTGTTACTACTACTACTCTCACTTTTAATTGTCCTCGGTATTATTTCACTTGTTCCACTTGTCATTCTAAATCAATTCCTTTATGCAACATTAAATTCTATGCTATTGAATTTCACACAATATTACGTAACTTTTTTATTTTATTCGATTTATCTACTAATCTTATAATTGCACACCTTTTTCAAGTTCTGTCCATCCTATGAATTTGAATAAAGATCAATATGAGATAGTGTGCATTCAGCAATAATAATATGAGTGTTATTGATCAACTATATAAGTCAAACTAGTAGGTCGGGGGTAGTCAGATTGTCGGACCATAAGAATTTAGCTAAGGTAACAATGGTTGACCCCGAGAAGATAAGTAATTTAGAAAAAAGCTCAGCAATCGCACTACATGCATTAACACACAATCACACAATAGGGTGGGAGAGGGTTAAAATTCTATAAAGTAATCTAGGTAGGTGGAGAGAGGCTGATTACTGAATCCTGCCTGGTTCATTGAGTCCACCTTTACCCAACACAACACATGCAACAGAAATGACTCAATGCAAATACCAGAGATATGCATGGAAGATATTATTACTACCAGTCACTCAGTCAAATCAGAGGAGGATAATAAATAATCTTAAAATTCTATTTCAATTCGCGTACATCATAACATTCTAACAGGTTACTTATTTTGACTATAAAAACACTCGTCTTATTTCCCATCTGATTGTAATTGATCAATAACACTCATATTATTATTTCTGAATGTACATTATCCCATATTGGATTTTTATTCAAATGTCTAATATCAATTCCACACATGTATATAAATGAAGCAAGAAAGTTGTGTGAGTAACTTAATATGATCATGAGCAATAATTTGTGCTCGAAACGTCATTGTGTGACAGTCTTCATAAATGTTTTCTCGACTTTGTCCATCTAAAACATTTTTTCATAACATAACACTTTGATCTCGTTGATATTCATATGGCTTCTCTAAGTTATTGATTAATTTTTCAGTAAATGATTGGTACTTCTTTTTTTCAAATTCTTTGTGAATCTGCGTGTTTCAATAAAAACATGCCACTTTGAACAAACCAATGCAAAGTCCACTTCAAGTGTACATTCACCTCGAAATATTGACACTATGATCCTAAAATGGCAATTTCATCAAAATTGTAGTATAAAATGTTCATCCCTTTACCAAAACTAGAAAAACAGATAGATTGGAAAGAGCACGTTGATCATTTGACTCACTTAATCCCGACCCAGCTGAGTTATGAGACCTGCACAAAGCATCCTGATCCACCCATTCTTATTACTATGGTTCAAACGTCTAATCATCGATTCCACTCATGTATATAAATGAAGCAAGAAAGTTGTGTGAGTGAGTGACTTGATATGATTATGAGTGGCAATGGTTCGTGCTCGAAACGTGGTCATCACTTAATATTACTGTACTGTATAACACAACTGTGTGACTTTATCAAAATAAAATTTTATCCATAATGGAGTTATACTCTACCACCACAGTGCCCAAGTTTGACATACTTATATCAATAGCTGTTGTTGCTAGGTAGTTGAAGGCAATCGCCCACAGGAAGCCTTCCACCTAAGTTTCGGGTTTGTTGGCACTCATTAGTCAGCAAGGCCCATCTACAACCTTGAAGGAACTCATATCCCATCGATGGTGCAGTCAGAGACGTTACCACTGAGGTATTCGGGGTCGCGATTGACCTCCTGTAGGAATGTATTAGATATATTCTTGATTGGACACCAGTCAGTAACTAGTGTAATGTGTTTACTGCAGACTGAATTCTATCAGTCAAGTTTGCAATGTGGCCACCATGCCATTAGGTGGTTCGCCAGCTGTCTAATACCAACAATTCTGAGTATACTGCGATGGCTATCCACCACATTGCAAACTTGACTGATGATAGAACTCAGTCTACGGTAAACAAAGGGGACTAGACACATTACACACTAGTTAGTGAACAATCAAGAATAATTGTTGTATTGATAACATTAATACTCTGTTTTAATTGCATCGAATCATTAAAAATATGCGTGTATGCTATGATATGCATATACGTGTGACACTATACTGAGTATCAGATAAATTAAGAAACTAAGGTATTAGGTAATGTCTGGGAATGAGACATGGTTTCTTTAGACTGGTATAAATCATTAATTGTCGCAGTTTATATGAAGGGAGGGAAGTCTTCCTGTGATAATCATAGACGGATTATTATTAATATTGTTCCCCGGAGGTTCCAAGTAGAACATAGGTCTTCAACACCACATCTTCACTTTTTTCTTTTTCCTGCTGTCCTCTTCAACTGGCCCCATACACTTTCATCTCCTCCTCTTCATACAATCTCCTTTATGTCAACCATAGACCTATGCCTAACTCGTCGTTTCTCATTTCGATTTAGGTTCCACTTCAGGGTGCTGATTCGTGGTGTCTTTCGACGGTCTCCTCAGCGTATGTTCTATCTATCTCCATTTTCTTTGGGACATTCTTTGGGCAGTAGGTTCTTGATTGGTTCGTTCTCAGAGTTTCTTGTTGCTAATTCTTTCTGGCCATCTGTTTTCTCAGTATGGAGCCAGCGAAGACAGGTGTTGATAAAAAAATATCTGCAGCAACCTGTTGGAAATGCTTTTCGTGACGCGTGAACCAAGTTTCTGACCCATATATATATAGGAGAACTGAATGACTTGATACCAGTGTTGAAAATCCGAATTTTGTACTTTGCGCTGATTGTAGAAGATTTCCAAACTGATATCAGATTGATTAAGGTCTGTGTTGCCTTTCCGATCCACTCTGGCTTTGACATCTTCATCCGTTCCACCTGTGGTTGAAATAATGCTTCCTAGATAAGGGAAGGAGGTCGCATCTTTCAATTTTCTCCCGTTGATAGTGACTGATTCTTTTTCTTGTTGTTTGCTTGTGTTCATCACTTCCGTCTTCTCTATGTTTACTTGAAGTCCTGTCTTTGCTACTTCTTTAGCCAGTTTGTTGGTTTTCGCTTGTATGTGTCCGACTGTGTGTGTGTGACGAATATAGTATCTAAAGTCCAAGGTTCAATAATCATCTGTAGACTGAGTGTTGGTGCCCGGAGGAAAAAAACAGGGGAGACTAAAGAAGCTTTATACCAGGAAGGGGGTATATTGATCATATCTTTACCCTTTGACAGATTCTGAAACAAAAGCGTAATAACCGTCGCCCAACAATTGGCATATTTCTTGACTTAAAGGCAGTGGAGAGGTGCTGTGGCAATGTTTGGTCGTAGAGGAAGTACTGAAAAAGTAAATCTTAGTAATCAAGTCATTCTGTTCGAACTCACGCGTCTGTGCCATAGCTTATGGAGGTTTAACATCTAAAGTGATGACAACCACTGATGTCCGTTAGGGGATGTCTACTCAAGATCAGGTGGCCAGAAAAGATCAGGAACAGGGATCTTTGGGAGTGAACCAATTGTGCAAAAAATATGCAGGAAGAAATGGAGGTGGATTGGCCATACTCTGAGAAAACAAATCATCAAGTGACATCACACGCCAAGCCATCGCTCGAGTGCAACCCGAATGGGAAGTGGCGAGTTTGTCGTCAGTGCGAGGGTGGGTGACATGGAGGAGGAGGTGAAAGCAAATGGGCAGACGTGTGAAGCCAGGTGAAAACATTTGGTGGAGAACCAAATGCAATGGAGATGTGTGGCTGAAGCCCTATTTTCCTCTAGGACCTCAAGCAGACAATAATGGTAATAATAATTCATCATAGGATGCATCAGTGTAATTAGCCTTGACTGATTTTAACGACTTGTTGATTGATTTGTTACCTGGGGAAATTCTTAAAATATGCAGATGATATACTGTGTCCTACTAGGTGAAGACGCTGCAAATTCTCCTGATCGAACACCTTGAATAGAAGTCTTTAAATGCTTGGTATATATGTGCTTTGCCTCTGTTAAATATGATATTTCAATATAGAAAAAATCCCCATTTAGACATTTAGAAAACAGAAGGATTGATCGAAGAAATATTTACTTTTCAATTAGATCCTCATCTCATTATGGCTCTACTCTAATATACACTCAGAGCATTTTTATTACAATACACAACAGTTTACCAATCAAGTGGCGATATGTTTGTTAATAACAATAATTAAACAGTGTCAAAATGTCAGGGCAACGGGTAATAATTAACGAAGAAAATCAATACACACAATTAAAAGGTAGAAATGGTTAGAATAAATTAATTTTACAAGGATAACACGTAATTAAAGATGAAGTGGTCAAAATAAATAAAATTTGATAGTGTCGAAAATTCCCATATTATGAATTAAAAGTCAATCTGAACGAAGAATATTCTTTTCAATAATTTCTCTTCAGGTTCTTACAATTATAAAATATAATATTTGTTGTCGTTACAATAAGGCCAGTTATGCGGCAGATACATTTTTAACGTAGAATAACAGATTAGTTATGAGGTGTCAAAATAAATAGTCGTATTTGTGTGACAAACGTGCTAGGCTGAATTCGATTACAAAATAATGTAAAACGGGAGACAATGGTGATTAATCATAATAGATTTGTAGAGTGGGGGTAGGAAAATTGACAAGTCAGTTCAAGGTTATAAAAGGGTGTCAGGTGAGTGGCTAGTACAAAGTGGTCTGTGTTAAACAGGAGATAGTAAGACTGCATTGGGAGGTTCATAATGAGATAACGAATATGTGAAATGAAACAGGTGGAGGCATATATTGAGAAAAGAGATAATATCACTAATAATAAGTCCGGATAGTATAAACGAAAAAAAAAATTCGATAGTATTGAGAGAATGTTTGCATGAAGGGCATAAATTATGACGAATAATGATAATATTAATAATAATAATTGTAATAATAAGCAAAGGAAAAAAAAAAGCCAAGAGGGTTAAGGGGAAGGAGCACTCTTGGTGAGAAGAAGAATCATCAATCCAAGTTTGGCCACGGTAGGAACAGCGTCTGGACGTGTTCTTTTTGGATACAAAGTTCCGGTTTAGTCGATCTTATTGCAACAGCTTCAGCTATGTGTAGAAGACGTAAGCGAACTGTACGTGATAACGACTTCGGAATTCGGTATATAACCCTGAAAGCTGTGTTGACATCGATATGATGTCCAGTATCGACCAAGTGTGACAGGATCGAGCTTTTTATGCACTTAATTTCCCCTCTGCTGAACCAAGCTGGTATATGTTCTCGAACCCGTAGGTGAACCTGCCTAATCGTGCGCCCTATATAACTTGAACCACAGGAACAGTTGAAATGGTATATGCATGAAGAAGAGCTAAGATTAGGTAAAACATCTTTGAGTTGCTGGGTGAACATTGGACGGCTACTGAAGGATAGACACAGACGTGCAGAGTAGAAAGTTTTCTTGATCGCCCTGGTTAAACGTTGCGATAGAATCTCCGCAGGAGTATCTCCCTTGAATTGGAGACGTAAAAACAGAGGCTTTTTCTCCACCGTTGTCAGTTCATGTTTACGGCTATTGTAACCTATGTTTGCTTTAATGAACTTCTCTGGATATCCGTTCTCACTTAGAATGTCTCGGATGACCTGGAGTTCTTTCTCTACACAGTCTTCGGAACAAATCGACCTTGCTCTAAATGCTAAGCATCTGATCAGATTGCGTTTGTATTTCATCGGTTCAAAGCTAAGGAAGTGTGTATACTGAGCTTTGGTCTCTAGCTTTCTAAATATGGTTCTTTTGACGGAACCATCCTCTCTTCTCGTTAGTAGGACGTCGAGGAAGTGTAGAGAGTCGTTGCATTCTCCTTCGTAGGTGAAATGGACCGCTGGGTGAGCATTATTGAAGTTGCTCAAAATCAAATCACCACTTAACCCTTCATCGTACACTACAAAAGTGTCATCCATTTTTTATAATTGTAAGAACCTGAAGAGAAATTATTGAAAAGAATATTCTTCGTTCAGATTGACTTTTAAAATAAATAAACATAAAATAAAATAATTTGGACAATTATAATTTTTATGGTTTTTAAAGGTTTAGGGGGAGGGGGGCAAAGTAGTCCGGTTTATGCATTCATGTAACGATGGCTGGTCTCAGTCAACTCACAATTGTGATGAACTGATTACTGAGGAAATTTCAACATTAAACCCACCTGTTTATTCCATGGTACTATTCTTTCTCCCGCACACATCTGCTCATTATAATTCTCTTCAATCTCTTTTGTACACCTTTGTATGTTGATATAAGTAGGAAACTTGGGCACTTCGTGGTAGAGTATAACTCCAGTATAGATAAGATTTTATTTTGATAAATCACACAGTGGTGTTATACAATAATATTAACTGATAATCACATTTAGAGCACAAACTATTGCCGCTCGTAATCATATCAAGGCACTACTCACACAACTTTTTTCCTTCATTTATATACAAGAGTGGAATTGATGATTAGATATTGGAATAAAAGTTAATATGGGATAATGTACATTCAAAAATAATAATATGAGTGTTATTGATCAAATAGAATCAGATGGGAAATAAGACGAGTGTTTTTATAATCATAATAAGTAACTTGTCAGAATGTTGTGATGTGCTTGAATGGAAATAGAATTTTGGAAGTTTAAGATTATTTATTATTGCAACCGGAAGGTCCTGGGTTCGAACGGAAGTGGTTGCGTACTGCCGATGATTCCCAAACTAGGATGAAACAGCTGTCCAGTACTCCCTGGTTTTCAATGGTTCTCTAACTGATATCAATCCGTGATCAACTCGTAAAAAACAAATCTAATCCTTACAAACCAATCATAGAAAATTATTTATTATCCTCCTCTGATTTGACTGACTGACTGGTGGTAATAATATCTTCCATATCTCTGGTATTTGCGTTGAGTCATTTCTGTTGCATTAGGTGTAGACTCGATGAATGAATCAGGATTCAGTAATCAATCTCTCTTCCACCTACATAGATTACTTCTTAGAATGTTAACTCTGTCCTATCCCATTTGTGTGGTTGTGTGTTAATGCATGCAGTGTGATTGCTGAGTTTTTTTCTACATTACTTATCTTCGCGAGTAGGGTCAATCATTCTACATTTTAAGTAAATTCTTATCTCCTGATAATCTCACTACTGACGATAATTTGACGAATACTGTTTTAGTCTTTGTTAAGTATAACTGCTTCCCTCCCAGATGAAGTTCTTTTTTTTGCCTATGTTGTTATTTTATTATTATTACTGTGTGGTGAATATTCTTGGTGTCCACACCTTATCGAGCTTTAATATTATTATTATTATTTCCTTTAGTTCCTAGAGGAACATAGGGCTTCAGCCATGCGTCTCCATTGCGTTCGGTTCTCTGCTAGAGTTTTCACCTGGCTCCAAGTCTGCCCATACGCTTTCAATTCTTCTTCACATGATCTTCTCCAGGTCACCCTTGGACGACCGACTCGTCGCTTCCCTTTCGGGTTCCACTCGAGCAATGGCTTGTCTAGTGATGTCACTTGCTGGTTTCCTCAGAGTGTGGCCAATCCATCTCCATTTCTTCCTGCCTATTTGTTTCACAATCGGTTCCTGGTTGGTACCGAATAATTGGTACAAAAAATAATAAAATAACACTAACTAGAGTGTGTACACTCATGTATTTGCATGTGTGTGTGTGTGTGTGTTTGTGACTAGTACGTATTCACGCATAATTGTGAATACATTCACTTTATATTATATTATTATAAAAGTCATAAGAAATTTGCTCACTTTTCTTTATGAAAAGAAACTTCCTAACTGTAAAAGAATCACATTTTCAGAAAAAGAAAACAAGCATAGTAGAAATCGATTTGTCACACTTTACTGTATGTGTCTGCCTTTGTGTGTGTGTTTTGTTCTCTTTACACTTGATCATTTATAGTAGCACTAGTTGTCACTTGATTATTACCCCTTCGTTTGTGTTGTTGTTTTTGTTATTGTCGTTGATCCAAATGAAACAACATCTCATGATTTCCTGTTTTCTTCCTCATGTGATACTGTGAAAGAGAAGGAAGAGGAGAGTGGTGTATCGCTTTCCCTTCTTGAATTCCATTTTGATCACAAATTGTCTTCAGTTAGGGAAAAATCAGCCTTGGGGGAGTACTGGATAACTGTTTCATCGTTGTTTAGGACTCTACAGGGACAGTACACTGTCCCATCGTTTCCACAAGGAAGCAGATCTAGGACCTTTAAACTAGACTACATGGCGAGTCCATTGACCTTGCAGTCACTGAGATTGGAATCCAGTGGCCCACGAATTCTAACTTTTATCAATACGTGACATATATAAGTGCGACTGACAGCCAATTAATAATGCACCTTTGGATTCCGTCCTATTGGTTGAACAGTCAATGAGCTTACCTTGTAGACTGAAGGTTATTCTTTCGATCCTCGGGAGGTACTTCTGAATAGTCTTAAGTAAGAAAAAAAACAAGTGTACAGTACTTCCTGACCTTAGTCAAAGGTCTAACTTAAAATCTCTGCAAACGAGATTTTCTAGAAATTTCATTCCTTTACGTTCCGAGTGGAACATAGAGATTCAAGCTAGAGCTTTGAAGTTTCGGTAGCAGTGATGATGTTTATTTTTACAGGGTTGGGGTTGCTAGCCTCATCTAGCCCAAACTTCGCTCCTTACTGGCCTTACTGATGGCTTAGCGAGATCTAGGAGTAAGTCTGCTGGAGATCGAGTCCCAGACCACGTGGGGCGTTGCTGTTGAACTTTCTACCTTGGAAGCACCGAAGTAATTCGTTGCGTAACTTCGGTAATCGAACCTAGAGGCTTGAAGTTTTGGTAGCAGTGGTGTTTATTTTTTTAACGGGATGGAGTTGCTAGCCAGCCTCATGTCCAACCTTCTCTCTTTACCATTCTTATTACTGGTTTAACGAAGTAAAGGTGTGTGTCAGTGGCCGGGGATTGAACCCCGGACCACATGAATCGTGGTTGGCGAGCATTCTACGGCTGTGCCACTGACGCACTACTGGTTGATGTGTAAATGGTACACAACTAACTACTCATCCCAGTTAAATCAGTAGTATATGGTTTTATGCAATTTTAGTAAAATCTAAGATTGTCTTAAATATTCATAACTAGAGAAGCCTTTACCTTACATGTCTCTTTCTCTATCTATCTGTCTGTCTGTCTATCTATCTATCTTCCTTTATCTCAGCATACATTATAGATGTAAATTATACGAAATTGTGAAACAAAAAGGTTTAAAAAACGATACAGAAAAATAGTACATTTTACACTTTTATGTTTACATTGCTTTAACTCTCTATCTGTCTATCTATCTACGTATCTTTGTCAATCACATTTAACTCCCTCTCTCTGCGTGTTTCTGTGCATGTGTGAAGTGCTTACGATGTTCCGAATTTTGGAGATTTTCGTGGTTGTGACATACAGACAGACACACTCTCTCTGTCTGTTTGTGTTTTGTGGTCTTTAAAATGTGTACTGTAATTGTTCTTCTACTCCTGAAATCGACTCACAGTAAATTGTTGGCATTGGTGTGTGTGTGTGTGTAATATCCGGCTATCATCTCTGAATAAAATGTGTATAAATTTATCTCGTGCAGCTGTTCTCTCATGCATTCTCTACGACAGATATATATATATATATATATACGGCTGTTGAAAGTAGAAGATATGAAGAGATTACTACACATCATAGGAACATCATTCATAAACTCTTGCATCCTACCTATTCTTCTTTATTGTTCACCCCTATTCTTTCATGGTTTGCTTAAAAACAACTATGTCACAAATCGTAGAATGCTGAAGACTGTCAGTGTAGGGTGAGTGGTGTCCTAGTGGACCACATAGTTAACGTCATTGTCTATAGGCACTTGACTTTGTGCAATAAATTTGCTAAAGAGATTTTGTCTGACTTGGAGCATCCACTTTACCCTCAGCTTTCACCTTGCATCTCCTCAGGTAGAACAAGAAGTAACTTCAGAAAACTGTATGCTCGCACGTCTAAGTATAAAAATTCTATAATACTATACTTGACACGTATTTTATGTGATGAAAATAGTGTCAGGCAAGAATTAACTAACCTTTTTTCATTTAGTAAATAAACAATCTCCTCCATCCATCCATCTTTATATACCTTCGAGTTTTACTTTTATTATTTCTATTATATTTATGGTCCTGTTACTTCTTTGTTTTACTCTCATAATTGCAAACACCAACTTATCTCTATGACTGCTGTAATCTCTGTTTTTCCCCTCACCATATCATGTATAGAGAACGTTATATTCAATATTTTTAATCATGCAAGGATTTGTATACCGCATCGACAATACTGTGTGAAACAAGCCCACGGCAATTTCCACTTGTATTATTATCATTACCTTAGCTGCTATCATTATTATTATTTACATTTTATATGCTGCATGTATTTTTTGACATTGTAAATGTTGAAAAATTTTCTGTGGCATTAATTTTATTTATAATTTGAGGAAATTAGATGCTATATTGTTGTGATTAATGCTGAAAATTCCATTCTGTATCACAAGTACTGTTTTTTGGAATAAAGTAAATTATTATTATTATTATTATTATTATTATTAAGGTGTTGGTTAAGCGGTAGGAATACTCATCAGTCGTTCATCCATCCTGTGTGGTCCGGGGGTTCGATTCCCGTTGCACCGATTTACTGTAGAGCCAGTTAGTTGTATAGGCCGTAGAATTAGGCGTGTATCTCGTCGACTTTCCGAACATCAACCTGCTTAGTGGTTGGTTTAGTGGTTAAAGGCAAAAAAATCTATTCGTAGCGCTATATTCTATTTCACTCATCTTGTGGATACAGACGGAACACAAGACTGATTGATGTTAACAAGGCGGCTTTCAGGGTCATTAACCGCATACCAACCAACAAATTTCAGTTTCACCTTAAGAGTTCAACTACTAAATATTTCTGAGACTGGCTGTTGGGATCCACATTAACAAGCCTAATTTATGCATCCAAAAGAAGTTAGTTCAGATATTATCCTTACCTTGTCCAACTAGGTTTGAATGATCCTGAATTTTTGTGGAATTTTCCTAATTTTAGTTGATATTCTATTTGCTATTATATTATTATTACTATTATTATTATTATTTAAGCATCTTTAATGAACTATGATGATTCCATTGTGATCTTACTTAACAAATCGATATTATTATTTAAAAAACGAATATTGTTATTGATATAAGTATAGAACTTGGCCACTATGGTACAGTATAACTCCATTATGGATAAAATTTTATTTTGATAAAGTGTCACACAGTGGTATTTAACAGTAATATTAACTGATGACGTTTCGACCACAAACTATTCCCACTCATAATCATATCAAGTCACTCACTCACACAACTTTCTTGCTTCATTTATATACATGTGTGTGGAACTGACTAGATATTTGAATAAAATCAATATAGGATAATGTACATTCAGAAATAATAATATGAGTGTTATCAATCAAATACAATCAGATGGGAAATAAGACGAGTGTTTTTATAGTCAAAATAAGTAACTTGTTAGAAAGTTGTGATGTACATGAATTGAAGTAGAATTTTAAGATTATTTATTATCCTCCTCTGATTTGACTGACTGGTGGTAATAATATCTTCCATGCATATCTCTGATATTTGCGTTCAGTCTTTTCTATTACATGTATGTGCTGGGTGTAGACTCAATGAATAAAGATTCAGTAATCAATCTCTCTCTACCTCCACTTACATAGATTACATTTTAGAATTCTGACTCTGTCCCACCCACCCTATTGTGTGGTTGTGTGTTAATGCATGCATGCAGTGCAATTGCTGAGCTTTTTTCTAAATTACTTGTCTTCTCCGGATCAACCATTCTTACTTTAGCTAAATTCTTATGTTCCGACAATCTGACTACTCCTGATCTACTAGTTTAACCTATGTAGTTGACCTCACTCGCAGTCATTACAGGGCATTTTGTAGATTATATTATTTTGTCGAATTGGGTCAACCTACAGGGTCCTTTAACCTAAAGAGCTTGTCCTGTTTGAGTGAGTTTGTAGATTTGAATGCCACTCTAATTCCTGCTTTATAAGAATCCTACTTAGGGTCTAAGATGCCCCCTCCTTAAATGGTATAACAGTAGAATTCAAGGACCATTGGATCGGGTCCCAGTGGCTCAATGGTCTACGAGCCCGCCTTGTAACCAGAACGTCCTGGGTTCGAATCCCGGTGGGTGCGTACTGCTGAAGAGTCCCAAACTAGGACGAAGCAGCTGTCCAGTACTCCCAGGTTTTCCAGTGGTTCTCTAACTGATGTCAGCTCATGATGAAATCCTCCATGCAAATAACAGTAGATGCTTTATATTCTCTCTCTTATTTGTGTTATCATTACTATTTTCACAATGACTTCTAATTTGCTTTTGGCCTTTTTCGATCTTGCTAGTGAATTTTGTTATTGACTAGTATTCTAGAATATTCTATGTATATAAACATAAACACAATAAAATTGAAAGTGTAACCAAGAATATTTTAGAAATGTGATTGAAATCTGATCAATTTTTGATTTGGTTGCATGGCTGGTACATTCTGAAAGACATCTATTGGTTGGAAAGTTGCCATCACAACCTGGATTACCATTCAGGCATTAATATAATCTATCCAGAGCTTCCATGTAGACATTTAGAAGACCAAAAGAAGGTTTAAGCAAAGAGATATTCTTTTCGATAACTTCTTCATCCGTCGTCTGTACTGATCTTGTTCTTAAAACTTCATTTCCTTGGTAGGATAACATCAGTGAAATAATAACACAATGCTTAAGGAATGCAATAAGAAGAGGTGCAGTCAGCCCCGTAAAAGTTCACCGTCTGTCTTCACAACTACTTCTATTTTATACGTTTGCTTCCCTTTTGATAAATATCGATAAGGAAAGGAAGACGAAATTTGCAGGATAAGATGATATCATCATTCTATTTCACAGGTTCTCCTCATCAACTGCACACCACTACCTGAAATTACAGTGGTTATATAGATGATAATAACATACTTTAATGTTTAAGTGGTAGTAGAGAAGAAAGAAATACTATAAAACTGACGCATCCAAAATATAAGCAGCATTACAATTTTTAGTTTAAGTTTTCATCATCAATTTATACACTTTCAAAGTAGAAAAGCGGGGGGAGGGGTAAGACAGAAAACAGAAAAAAATTAACAGATAGTGTTAGCTTGTAGGTTCTCATAGCAACTCAAAACACAAAAGCGGTTGCAGTTTATAAGATTGAGATTTGTTCAGTGATGAGTTGAGATCACTGAATTAGATGACTAATTAATGTAATCGAAATCAAAATTCAGTTACCAAGGGAGTGAGAGGGTAATAACACTCTCTTTCTGTATGCATAAGTCCGGTCGGTTTGAATCGTTTGATTGCGATCGCTTCAGCAAATCGTAGTAAATTTGCTGTCCTTTGTCTATTTAATATTTTGAAGGACTTAGAAATCTCTACGAGATGTCCGGTATCAACAATATGTGTGGTAATTGCATTCTGAGAATATTTGCTTCCTTTCAGACACAGGTTTCTTGAAATATGTTCAGAAAACCGGATGGAAGGCCTTCTTTCTGTCCTTCCAATGTACTTGCTCCCGTCGGTGCACGTACAACTAAAAACGCAGTTGTAGGTGACATCAGCGGGGTATTTATCCAGTTTTGATTGGTTTATAGACGAAGTAGTGCTGTATACTGTTATGAGTTTTGCTGCTGGGAAGCTTCTTTTTTATTGCACCTTTCAGTCTTTTGTCAACATTTTTTGACACTGCATCTCCTTTGAATGGGGGACAAATAAATGCCTTCTTATTTTCTACAGTTGGGTGTTTCTCTTTCTTATCTTTTTCTCTACTATACTTTTGTATAAATCCTTTCTATTTTACGTTCGAGAATTAAAGATAAACTCCACAGTTATTTGTTTATTAGACGGACATATCACACGCAGTGAAACAGTATTGCTGTTTACTGGATGATAAAGTTCCGAACACAATTTATTGCTGTTCATAATCATACTAATCAATTATAACCACAAAGCTTCAAAACTTTCTTTTTATAGTTTTCTTTATTCCTTCCTGTTGGTATTAGTGGTAGTAGAATTTTCCAGATGTCTGGGTGGACAGGTGTTCAATCATTCCTATTGCAGACACGTATTTTCAGTTGATTCGATAAATAAACCTTCCGTTATCAATCTCTCCCACCACCCTGCTGTTATATTACATTTTAAAACTGTCATCTTATCCCATCCTGTAATATGGTTGTGTGTAATTGCATGCGGTGTAGTGTTATAACTGAACTATTCTCCAGATTTCTTATCTTAGTGTCGGGTCAACTAATCTAGATTTTGGTGCTAGGTTTTTATGCCGCGCTATTCTGGCTGACCTCCTGTTCTACTACATTGACCTGACAATCATTACTGGCAGGGTATTAGATCAACTAAATTGATTTGCTTAATATGCTCCACCACCAGACAAGAGACTCGGTAAGGGACTTTTTTATTGAGCAAAATCGCACTATATTTATACACTTTTAGCCATATTTATGATCGACAAGGTCAATCGATAATATAAACAGTTCTGATTGGTTGACTGTTGCTTTTCTTAAGGTTTAACCTTGAAACGAGTAGTGTTGTCCAATGAGATTATTTCCTGCCCATAACGTTATCTGAATCCAAATTTCATGAGGAATAAACCCTACTACTTCCTGTCGCTTCACTTTTACATACTACTGATAAATTTTGTCACTAAGTAGTAGTAGTACACGTCACAATATATAAACACAGTTTTGAAAAACTAAACTAATCTTAAATAGTGTCAACATGAAATCTGGACCTTTCTTTATCTCAGTCTAAATATCTCATTATAGGTGTAAATTATGCGAAGTTATGTGGAAAAAAATTTATAAATGTTTAAAAAAAGTACACTATTACGTTTTAACTAACTCGCTAATGTTTACTTCGTTCGTTCTATAACCAACCTATCTGTACCATCAGTCACCTGTACCTCTGTATGTGTGGGGGGGGGGGTGCGTGTAGTGTGTTTAGTGCTTACATTGTTCTAAATTTTGGATATTTTTGTGGTTGGTTACTGTCTTTGCGTGTGTGTGTGTGTGTGCGTTTTCAATTTATGCTTATTTAATGCCTATAATTATATTCAATCTCTTTGATAGACAGATATATATATATATAAATATACATATATATATATGGATAGATTCAATCTTCTTTTTGTAGTGTGTACACAAACCTTTACACACATATATAGATAGATAGACAGACGGAGAAACACTCATGTGTGAGTTTCTGTGTAGAATACAGAAGTAGATGAATAATATACGTCAACAGAGCAAAACGAAGCAAGCACCAATACTTGAAAATCGATCGGATGTGCACACTAGCGACTGGCTCTCTATTCAGTTCCATATTAGTTTGTTTATTAGATGTATCACACACAGTGAGTGAAACAGTATTATTTATTTACTGGATGACACAGTTTCGAACAAAATTATTGTAATCACATGACTTCGAAACTTGAGTTTTATAGCTTTCTTTGTTCTCTCCTATTTGTCGTCTTTGGGGTAGTAGAATTCTTCAGATGTCTGGGTGGACAGGCGCAGAAGTCTGAAAAGAGTTCACCATTTTCGTTCATTTCACCGAGGGCCTCACGACCCATGGTGAGTTCTCTTCCTGTATTGTCTTCTCCCAGTTTCGCATTCATATCACCCATCAGGATTTTGATATCGCTTTTTGGGACGTTGTCCATTACTGTTTGTAGTTGACTGTAGAAATCCTCCTTCTTCTCTTTTTCTGAGACGTTTGTAGGCGCATAGCATTGAATGATTGTAACCTTTTTTCCTTTTGAGTTGAACCTGGCTGTCATTATCCTGGAGGAGATTGGTTCCCACTTCATGAGAGCTTTAGCCGCTGTTGGTGACATCATGATGGCTACTCCCTCGGTGTGCTCGTGATCGTCCTCTGGGTGACCGGAGTAGATTATTATCTCTCCAGTTGGCAGTGGACAGGTGCTGAATCATTCCTATTTCAGGCACGTATTTTCAGTTGATTCTATAAACAAAGCGTCCGCAGTCGTCAATCTCTCCCTCCACCCTGTGACATTAAATTTCAAAACTGTCACCTTATCCCATCCTATTGTGTGGTTGTGTGTGATTGCATGTAGTATAGTGTTATAGCTGAACTATTCTCCAGATTTCTTATCTTATTGTTGGGTTAACTAATATAGATTTTGGTGCTAGGTTTTTGTGCTCGGCTAGTCTGACTGACTGACCCTGTTATACTACTTTGACCTCTATGTTTGACCTGACAATCATTGTAAGTAGGGTATTAGATGAACTAAATTATTTTGTTTAATTGGTTCCACTGGCAGGATCCTTTAACCGACAAAGATTGTTTCTAATTGAGTTTAGTGGAGGGAGGGGTTGAATGCCAACCACTTTTATTCCTGCCTGCCTTGTTAAGAATTCTGCGTGAGGTGGTTTCCGAGGTTCCTTCCTTGTTTGGAATTACTACTGATGATTTAGATTCCTTATTGTTGGTGCCATCATTAATATTATATTATTATCACTACCGTTATTTATTTTTATTTTTACATTTCCCTACATACTTCTGACTAATTTATCAGGGTAATTATTAAGTTTCAAGGCTTCTCCTATATGCCTCACTTCCTGTCTTAGATTTTCCTTGGTACTACTTAGTTTTTGTGCTCTATTACTTAAACATTTCACCAATCCTATTTTCACTGATATAGGATGGGATGATCGGAAGTGCAAATATCTTTATGAATGTGTGGGATTCCTGTAAACACTAGTGTTTAACTTCCCATCGTTCCTTTTTATGTTGCAATCTAACATTGGAAGTTCTCCTTCCTGGCTTTCCCATTCATAAGTGAATTGAATTGCCTCCACCTTTGAGTTGATGTTTTCGAAAAATCTATCTATATCTTGTGTTCTAAGTACAGTGAAATTCTACTACCCTTACGACACATAGAAGAGAACAAAGAAAACCATAAAACTCAAGTTTTGAATTCGTGTCATTATAATTGATATGATTATGAACAATAAATTTTGTTCGAAACGTCATCCAGTGAATAGAAATACTGTTTCATCACTGTGTGATATATCTGATAAACAAACTAATATGGAATTACTTACCACCATAGTGCTTAAATTTTACACATATATTAATATTCTAGTCAATTACTTTGCCCTACATTGTGATCTTGTGTTCTCTCCCTCTTCGCGGGTCTGTATATATTCGTCTAACTGACGGCAGCCAATAGTTGTTGGTCGGTTAGTCGATTAGATAGACATAAGACTTCAGTAAAGCGTGATATAAGAAGTTATCATGATATTATCATTCCCTTGAGCTCCAAATGGAACATAGAGGGCTTCAACAGGACGTCTCCAGTCATCTTTAACTGGCCCCACAATTGCTTATAAACTCTCGTATCCTCCTCACGAGATCTCCATGTCACTTTCAGATGCCCGACTCTTCGTTTCCTGTTCGGGTTCCACTGTAGGGTCAGCTCCTGGTGTATGATATATCACTCTGGCTTTGCAGCGTGTGTTTGTTCCTTCTGAGTATTTGTGTGGCTATAGGTTCTTGATTTGCTCGTTGCCGGAGTCGCTAAGCCTGGAAAAAAGAGAGTGTGGGTCTACCCACGCATCTGACCTTCACTGTCAAGTGAAAACAGTTGTTGGTTAGAGCCTACAGTAACCAGCTGGAAATCCTTTTCTTAACTCAGTCACCAAGTCTGAAGCATATAGATGCACTTATTGATGTAACATTAGTGTTGAACAGAATCTGAATCTTGTTCCTTAAGCTCTGAGTGCATCAGATTTCCACACTGAGTCCAAAGACAGTAATGAGGCTCTGGATTGCTTTTCCGATCCTGCCTTTGTAATAGTCATCCGTGCCGCCTGTGGTTGAGACGATGGTGTTCAAGTAAATGAAAGAAGTGACCCTCGCTCAAATTTCTTCTGATGATGATTTGTGCTTGTTGTTGTTGTCAGTCCAGTATCTTCGTCACTTTTATCTTTTCTACGTTCACTTGAATTCTTGTCTTCGCTACCTGCCTCTTTTATTAGTTTCTTGGTTTTTGCCTGTACTTGTTCGAGTTTGTGTGACATTGGACATAAATCCTGTCTTGTATATTCATGGCAATATACCCCAGGTACAATCTGTCAGTTGAATTACATGCAAAGGAATGATAAAATTGGTCATTGGGTTGGGTCCCATAAGGTCCTGGGGTCGAACCCCACTGAGGTGAGTACGTACTGATGAAGAATCCCAAACTTGGACTAGAGAAACAGCTGTCCAGTACTCCCTGTCGGTTTTTGAATGATTCTCTAACTTATCAGCTCATGATGAAATCCTCCAACCAATGATAAAATTATTTATGTCCAAACCAAGTTCACTTTTAACAGTTTGAAAAAATTTGGGCATTGGGTATATGATATTCATCATAATAAAGGTTTTCTTGTATTTACCAATGAATGAAAAACAAAACGGTATCTCTGTTTTTACTGACGTTTCGCTATTTAATGCTGCTGCTAATAGCTTTGTCAAAGCAGTACTATTAAACCAGAATTTATAAAATCTCAGCCGATCTATATAACAGCTTAATCATCGTTCTTCAGCATAAGGTCATTTTACGTTGTCAAGTTGGCCAATTGGTAAAGATAACAAAACCAGGTGTAGATTGTTGGATTTGATCAGTGTGTAAAATCATAAAAGCAGCTAGTGTTTACACAATGAAATTACTTATCACAATCGGGTTGATTCTGTCACTTCATGGGGGTGTGGGGGTGTGTTGTAACCAGGTCAAATTCTGTTTTAGTCCATTATTCCTATTCAGAAAATTTGGATTCCACTTGATATGAAGTGCTTCTGATGAAATGAGACGTTCTTTGTGATTTCTGAAGTGCTTTTTCTGGATTATTTCAATATTGTCGAAACCAATTTCGTGGCCTGATTCTATAGCGTATAGATCTATGGCTGATGATTTTTCAAGCTTTCTAGTTCACTAACACTGGATTTCTCGGTGGTTGAACAGAGGCAGCTCTACGGTGTGAAATTTTTCTGGATGATAAAATTATCTACCTTTCTGCATCGATTTCTACTCAACCCCTTTATCTCTTTCTCTCTCCCTCTCTCAAATAGTGTTGGACTTCTGGGACAACAGCGACAGTGTGTATATTTGCCGGTGATACAATATGTACAGCATGGGTTGGTGATTCACAGGCATGGCTTGTATTTCCTTGTACAAATAACAATACTACTACTAATAATAATAATAATAGCAATGCAGAAAAATTACCTCCAAATATTAATTGCTGTTATACACGTAATGGAATGCAAAACAGTAATCATAATAATAATAATAATAATAATAATAATAACAATATTAGTAATAATAATAATATCAAAACACATCATACAGGAAGTTTTCATGAACCAGACAGAATGACTGTATTAATGGAAATTCCATCACCACCAGAGAAAAATATAGATGGCGCCGTTACCAATAGCAACGACAACAACAACAAAAACAATGTTAATTCTAATAACAAACGTGTAGTGAAATCTACATCATTGAATATTATGACTGATCGACTATCCTTATGTAATGGTGGTGGTAATCTACCGACAAGTCAAAGTTCACCAATTATTGAAAGGCATCACAGACAATCAATTAATCATCAATCATCACCACCCACTGCACCAATGACGACGACGTTGAATAAAAAACAATCATTAGAAAATAAATCAGCTATAATTGTTGACCAGGAAAATTCTGAGAATTATTTAAATATTGAAATGAATGAACAATTGGGTGCTCCATTGACAGATTGTATACATCGTCCAGAGTCACCGGTAAGTCTACGCTTTCTTCTTTTTTGTGTCATTCTTGATAAGATGAATTCTGTACAACCGCTTTACAAGTAACATGGTCAACAATGATAATAATAAAATAAAGTTCATGACAATTACTCAGTTATATAAAAAAAACAAAGGTACATACTAATGACCAATCATATTTAGATAGGTCATGTAGTCAGTCCATGGTAGGCGAAGATTGAAGTCTATTGGTTTTTGTACACACAGTTTAGGCTGTATGTGATTAATCCCCAAAGTGCTTCCATCATCACCTTTAATAACCAACCTTGAGTTAGAGTTATGTGACCTGACATTAATAAGTATTTTGAAATGGATGATACTGGATTTCTATTCAGATTAATTGCATTGAGATTTTCTATATGTTTTAATAACCATTTAGGAACATGTTTTTTTTCGCCGACCACACTGGAACGTTCTGTTGGTTTTACTTATATAGGTGTCACCGCAACTGCAGGTGAACTTGTAGATACAGTTGAAGTAGAGTCTACAGAATTTGGTAGCTGCAGGGATCGAAAATGTTCGGCATGTGAGAAAAAGAGATGCGACGGTGTAGAATGTGCGTTTGATGGCTGACCGAAGTCTTTGAGTTAGCTGTCAACTGCATAATCTGGTCACCCTTGAATGGTAGGTTAATAAAGATAGCTTTCGATCCCTGTACCTACGATTAAAGGACGAAATTCTGTAGACTCTACTTCAAACTGTATCTACAAGTTCACCTGCAGCTGCGGTGACACCCATATAGGTAGAACCAATAGAATATTCCAAAGTTGTCGAAAAAAACATGTTCCTAAATAGTTATTAAAATATATAGAAAATCTTAATGCAATTAATCTGAATAGAAATCCAACATCATCCATTTCAAAACACTTATTAATGTCAGGTCCCAGAATCAATATGAATGACTGTTTCACAATTATTTCATCACATAACTCTAATTCAAGGTTGGTTATTGAAGGTGACGGAAGCACTTTTGGGGATTAATCACATACAGCCTAAACTGTGAGTACGAAAGACATTAGACTTCAACCTTCGCCTACCCTGGACTACATGACCTATTTAAATATGATTGGTCATTAGTATGTACTTTTGTTTTATAACTGAGTAATTGTCATGCGCTTTATTTTATTATTGTGGTGAACCATGTTAGTTGTAAAGCGGTTGTAAAGAAACTACGAAATGACGATATCATCTTGCGAAATTTGTCTTCTTATTGCCTTATTCAAATTTATCAAAGGGACTAATTGTTTTAAGATGAATTCTATTGGTTCAATATGCTTATCCAATGAGATTTTGCTGTTGTTATCTTCTTCCCTATTGGTTGATCTTTCTAGCAGCTGATTTTCGCTTGGTGTAGATTTGATTGGTTAATCTTAATCATGATTATTTTTGGCTTATTCAATTTAATTTAGATTTTCGCGTCGATCGATTGGACTGAAGTGGTCGGTCCCAGGTTAATATGTTGGCTCCTTATGCAGATGCTTCGACAATGTCTGATCATATAACTTGAAGTCAATTGGCGGAGGGTGGGGACCAGACATTGTCGAAGCATCTGCCTAAAGATCGAGCACTTCCATCGAAATTGAACTAAATAATTAATAAGACCTGTTGCACAAGAGGTGGCTGTCGTGGATGACGCTTTGGCGTTTGAAACTCTGGGCAATGGGTACGAACCTTGGTGGGAACACCATCACTTACTGGGGTACATTCAGTTAACAAGTCCCAAATAGGATGAAATGCGTGTTGTCCTGTATTCCACTGCTAGTCACCATCAAGCAATTGACTTCAAGTTACGTTTGGCGTGTTACAAACTTCTGATGTAAGGTAGAACTACGCTTAAATTGTGTTGAATGTCATACAACGTATCGCCTTGACGATCGTCTTCGTCAAAGCAAGAAGAACAAGCTTTGCAATGTAATAAATGTGCCCAGTTTATTATTTTGAGACTTCTGTTCATCTGCAGACAGCCTAAAATATACAACATGGGGTTATTTGAATTCTATTCAGCAGACATTTGGTACGAGGATCTCTTAGTTCAACGAGACAATAATCACTTACAAATAACGTAAATAAGGAACTTATTATATGTCAGAAGTCTAGAGAAAGACTCGAAAAGTTAACAGGAAGTGTGTGTGTGTGTGCGTGTGTTTATCACTCCCTGATTGACCATATTGTGGAAGATGATTTCTTGAAACTCTGTAACTGAGGGATTATTCATTTTCCGGCTCCGCATGCTGCAAGAGAGCGTTGCTTGAAGCTAGACACACATCGTCTGTTTCAGTTGAGTTTTTGAAATCGTATCCTCCCGTAACGGATCACTGTAAGTGAAGTAGGCATGCAACGTTTTTCGGTTTGACGTTTTTTAACTCCTCTCTGCAGAGCATAGAGGCAGCATAGCTGGCTTACTGGTGATTTTCCAGGGATTTCACTTTATTGCTGTCATATCCATGTTCCCCAGCAGCACAACTTACACTATTCTGCTAACTACTATCCGTTATCCGAATTTTCTGGCATGGTAGGATCTGCAGAAACATTCTACCCAATCACTGTGGCTTGTTGCTTCATTCTGATAAGCATGCCTCACCTACAAGTCACTGTAGCATCCTATTGGTTGGGAATTGGCTTAAAAACGAAACGCTAAATATTCATCAGCATCTTGACTAAATATCTCTAGGTGAGGTATTAATGATAATAGTTTTACTGTAAATTTTGTCAGGAACCATAGTCAGTTAAAGATTCATTGTAAACCAAGGAGAGCTCTGGATAAATGTTTTGTCCTAGTTTAAGACAATTCAGGAGAGCACACTCACAACCCCTTCAGGAATCCAACTCGGGACTTTCAGGTTATGAGGGAAGTCCACTGATATTCCATAAGCTGTGAATCTCGTAGAAATGTGACAGTTTGAAGCGATCCACTACTGTGAAAGTCTCTGTGTTGCTTTTTGGGTCGATCATTACTTTGTATAAGAATGTAAACTGCATACTCCTTTTTATGAGCAATTGTGAAAATTTATCAAGAAACACATGAGAAAGAAAGCGGAAAAGGACTACTCACTATCTGTACACAAGAAGCCACTTTATATACGACTATAATTCAAGGGCGATATACCAAATGAGATAATTACGAGGAAATTAAGAAAATCAGTTCAAAGAACTTTTAATGCTGGCAAACTACACGTATTATTCTCTAAACCACCGATGGTGCTACCTCGACTGAAAGATGAAGTACCTAGACTAGCCACTTCAAATTGTATCTACCAATTTATCTGCGCTTGTGGTGGAGCGAATTATATTGGCCGTTGCTCTAGGAACTTGATTTTTTGTGCTGGCTCGGAAACATCCCCCATTAACAGTTCGAGATGGGACCATCTGGTGCAAACTGGCCACAAAGCCAGGTTGAAAGAATCCTTCTCTATCATTTACTGGGTGCCAAATAAACTGCAAAAATCATCGAAGCACCGCTTGCTCCAAACAACAGAGGCTATTGCAATTTGCCTTAAACAACCAGTGCTCTGTGTGCAAAAGAAACAAGTCCAGCCCCTACTACTGCCCTGGCCTTCAGTAGAGACTATAAATTCATGAATTTATATTATTATCTTTCCTAATTTTTCAGACATTCAGTGTGTATTGTTATGTTGATGCTATTAGGCTGTAATTTATCAATATTATTGATTCGATGTTATTTAAACAACATTAACGTTGTTTATAACACTAATTCATTCATTCATTATTATGGATGGATATAAAACTGTAGAGCTTGATGATGAGGGGGTTATCGAAAAGAGTATTCTTTGTTCAGTATCCAGTCTTTTGAAAAAATTGTGACAGAATTGCTCCTAAAACTTCTCGTCAATTCATCAGCTGATACGTCAACTTCGCGGTCCAACCACAATGTGGTAACGTTGAGATGTAACCGTAAAATGAATCGATAGTTCACATTACTGATGAGTACATTTCGGTGTTCCTTCCCGAAATAGTTTCTTCTGGCGAAGCGTTCACAGCCTCTAACAGATAAATCCCATTCACTGCCTTCACGTGGCCACGAGAGAGAGTGCTCCTCATAGAAGTGAAAGGGCGATTGCGGACGTCTGACGCTTAAAACCACCTAACTGCTGAGCATGCACGTCTACCTAGCGGAGTTGTGAAACTTTTATTAAAAACGTGTGGTAGTGTACTTGGTCTGGAGAATCCGAAAGGATCAAACGGCGTATTGTGGAAGTGGAAGGCTTCGTGATCTTTTGGAAGTGTGTGGGCGGTTGTTACTTCCCGGCTGCCCACACCGTGGAAGTTGATTCATTCTTCGGGTACCTGAAACAGAAAGAGAGTAAGTGTTGCGTGACCGCAGAGCCCAGGGGACAACTGCTTGAGGTCAGTCACACACGGCCTGTATGAACTGGTTTCTGGGATTGGTTCTGTATTAGTAAACTTACCGCCGGTTACGGACCACCACCGTAGGGTAAGTCGGGATGTACAATTGTTGGGGTCGACCTTTTCTAACCCCCGCCTCTCTCCAGAGTGGAGAGACAGCATAGGTGGCTGGCACGCTGGTCGTCTAAGGGAAACACCTCACTGTGGCTGTTACACCCCTGTTCCCCAGCAGTACGACTTCGCCCTCAGACCCCCCAGCATGGTGTAAGAAAGATTCTTACACAATGCCGGTAACTGCTTTTAGTCTAATCGCTATTCTAACAACCTTCCTGGCATGGTAGGGCCTGCCAGTTTAGCTTGTTGGGTCATCGCGATGTGCAAGCCCGACCACCATGTCAAGGTAGCAGCTATCGGTCGGGAAACGGCGTATGAACCTGTTTCATTCACCGACCGTCATGGGAACGTAGCTCTTGGAGGGGTTAGCCCTTTAAGACAACCACGTGCTTCTATCTGAGCGTCTCAGCAGTATCCTACCCCTTGCACAAACTATACGATTCTGTATGGAGCACTTCTTGGTCCCCATAATCTATGAAGTTTGTGTTTTAATAATGATAATGACTGAACATCTGAGTAGTGTTCTCTTAGTTTTCAAACTCTAAGAATATTTATGTTGATATTTTGATTATTTTTTTCATCTCTGATCCCATTACTTTCCTCTCTCTCTGTGTTCTGTTTAACTTTCAGACTGAATTTGTCTCTGTCCTACGAACCGGTGGTTCAATATCAACTGAAGTCGGTGCAGAGAATAGTTCCTCCGTAGAGAATGAAATTTTCTTCTCACGTACACCTAAAGATTCATTAGCGAATTTAGCTGCTGCTCGTGCCGGTGTCAAAGATGCCATCTCCCCAGGCAGTTATTGTCACAGTCAACGTGTTTCAATCCCACCGTTAGATAATCCTGCTCTGTTAGATTGTAGAGTTGGTTGTCTATCGTCAGTGAGTCGATCCATTGGAGATGATGAAACTGCGGTTGGTTTAAACGCCCTACCATCAATGACAATCTGGTCAGCTAGTAGTCAGCGCCATCATCATCACAGTTCATCGAAACAATTGCCTTTGTGTCTAATTGCAGCAAGTGATGGTCTATGGGACGCACCAGGTTGTAGCGGTCCGGAAATCTCCGTACTAGCCAATCATTGGTATAATGAACATATTAAACCAAAGAAAGAATGTTCAAATTATCGTTCATTCTCTGAATTTCTAGTCAATTTAGCTGTACAAAATGGTGCATCCGATAATATCACATGTCTCGTGATTTGGTTGCATGCATGGAAACCGCACGAATTGAAAGGATGGAGTGTTGATTCCCTTCCAACAACAACAAGAACAACAGGTAGTCAAATCAGATGGCCTACACATTCACGTGTTACATCGCTGGTGAATTTAAATTCTCCATCAGATGTTCACCTAAGAGGTCCACGTGATTGTGCACGTTCTCAACGTGCTTCCCGGTTGAAAAGATGTTCATCGGTAGATGATGCTTACACGGCAGACTTATTGACACCACGATATTCAAGTCCACCACGTGATGTGATTTATCAACCAAATTGTTAAGCATACTTGGTCTTTACTGACCTTCAACTTGTACAAAGTTCACTTATTATCTACTTATGAGTGATGTAATTTATAACTACTCTAACTGTATACTACATTTTGAGGAACCCTCCTACTACTCCCATCGGAACAGACACTAGTCCACTGTATTGCCTTATTACAATCCTTATGTTTTTTTTTCAAAAACAAGTCGGCGAAAATGTGCGTAAACAGTCTAATTTTCTGTCTGTTTTAATTCGCTGGTGTTCCCCTTTCTATCCCCTCTCATATATACATACGTATATATTCCATTTCTATGTGTGTGGAGCAAGTGAATATGCTCTGTTATTTTTTAACTGATACAATCTTTGCCTACTTATAAGTAGCTTATCTATTTATACACATATTTCGCGTTTTTATACCTCGGGATATCACAATGTGTAGTAAGCTTCTCTTTATTATTATTACTGTTATTATTATTATTATTAAAGACGCCTATTTATATAACGCTGCATAGGTAGGTATTCTGTTTTGATTTTCGTTCTCTCTTTTTCATTTTGATACTCAAAACATTAAGAGACATTAGGATGGGAAGAGACTGCTTTTCTCCTTGCCTTCTTATTTCCCCTAGACGCGCGATGACGTGGATGGGGGGAGGGAAGGTGATGGTATGTGATAACTTTCCCCACTGTGGTTTCTTCCTCATGTGCATGGATACAATGAGGATTCTCTTTTGGTTGGTTGATGTGTATGTGTGTGTGTTTATCTTTGAAGGGCTGGTCGTTGTTCGTATCGATGGTGTTCTTCATTTTCTTTCGGCGCATTTTTATTACTATTATCACTGTTTATAATTACTTGTATTTATGTGTAATTTGAACCTTTTATTTCGTTTTTACCGTAATGAATATTTTAACTGTTGAAAGACATTATAAATATACGTTCACACTTATATACATATATCGTATTCTTTTACACGGACGTTATTCAGACAACTAAATAAAAGCCTATTACTCAATTCTTCCTCTTTTTTTAGAGATAATTTTTTGTCGAACAACTGGCTCATGTTATTATTATTATTATTATTAATTATTCCCTAAGGTTTCGAGTAGGGCCAAAAGCAAATTAAAAGTAATTGTGAAACTAGTAATGATAACATACATAAGAGAGAATATAAGTCATCTACAGTAGTTTTACCATATAAGGAGGGAGGGGACATCTGAGTCCCTACGTAGGATTTTTAATAAAGCAGGAATTAGGGTGGCACTCAAATCTACAAACTCACTCAGGTAGGACAACCTGTGTTGGTTAATAATAATAATAATAATAATAATAATAATAATAATAATTTACTTTATTCCAAAAACAGTACTTGTGATACAGAATGGAATTTTCAGCATTAATCACAATATTGCATCTAATTTCCTCAAATTATAAATAAAATTAATCACACAGAAAATTTTTCTACATTTACAATAGGGTTAATATAAAAAATAAAAAATAAAAAACATGCAGCATATAAAATGGAAATAATAATAATGATAGCAGCTAAGGTAATGATAATAATACAAGTGGAAATTGCCGTGGGCTTGTTTCACACAGTATTGTCGATGCGGTATACAAATCCTTGCATGATTAAAAATATTGAATATGATGTTCTCTTTACATGATATGGTGAGGGAAAAAACAAAGATTACAGCAGTCATAGAGATAAGTTGGTGTTTGCAGTTATGAAAGTGAAAACAAAGAATCAACAGGACCATAAATATAATAGAAATAATAAAAGTAAAACTTGAAGGTATATAAAGATGGATGGAGGAGATTGTTTATTTACTAGATGAAAAAAGGTTAGTCAATTCTTGCCTGACGCTATTTTCATCACATAAAATACGTGCCAAGTATGGTATCATAGAATTTTTATACTTAGACGTGCGAGCATACAGTTTTCTGAAGTTACTTCTTGTTCTACCTGAGGAGATGCAAGGTGAAAGCTGAGGGTGAAGTGGATGCTCCAAGTCAGACAAAATCCCTTTAGCAAATTTACTGCACGAAGTCAAATGCCTATCGACAACGACGTTAACTATGTAGTCCACTGGGACACCACTCATCCTACTGACAGTCTTCAGCATTCTACGAATTGTGACAAAGTCCTTTTTAAGCAAACCAGGAAAGAATAAGGGTGAACAATAAAGAAGAATAGGTAGGATGCAAGAGTTTATGAACTGTAAGAGGAGGGGTTGAGTTATACCCGAGTGCCTTAACTTCTTAATGTAAAATGTCAGGCGGAATATTTTACTGGAGATCGCTGAGACATGGGAAGACCAGGAGAGATCAGAAGAGAGAATAAGTCCAAGATACTTAATTTCTGATTTAATTCCTATATCATTGTCATCAATCTTACAACTGTCATGAGAATCGACGGCTTCTTTTAACTGTCGTTTACATCTTAAGCTGAAATTAACAGTTTGACATTTAGAAGGATTCAGTTTAAGACCATTAGACTCAGACCATTTACTGACTCCCGACAGAAAGCTATTTATTTTGGTACAATCTAGCTGGGAGTTAACAGCCATTGAAACAGTTAAATCATCAGCGTACTTCACAAAGTTTATTTCATCAGACTGAGGCAAGTCATGTAAGAAGAAAGAAAAAAGAAAAGGAGAAAGGACAGCGCCTTGAGGGACACCAGCTTCAGTAGGCAACGAAGTGGAAGACTTCCCTTTATACACGGTGTACTGCTTTCTTTCTGAGAAATAAGAGTGTAACCAGTTAACAGCCCAACATTCTGTTTGACTTGCAGCAAGTTTATTTAATAAGATGTCCCGAGGGACCGAGTCAAAAGCAGATGTATAGTCTAGGAAGGCACAACGAACAAATTTAGCCCCTTTGTCTAGACTGGAAGCAATGTTATGATATAAGACGGCAGCTGCATCTAAAGTGCTTCTACTGTGCTTATAGGCAAACTGTTTTGGGTCATTAAAGGATTTAAGAGAGGGTACAAGACTAAGTAAAAGTAGTTTCTCCATAGTTTTCAAAAAAGGAGAGGTAATAGCAATGGGTCTAAATTTGACACATGCTCCAGTAGACGATTTAGGTATGGGTACAACTTTAATGTCTTTCCAAACAGCAGGCACAATATTACTGGAAAAAGATTTGTTAAACAGATCAGTGAGAGGGTAACATAGAATATCAGAACATTTTTTGAAAATAATACTAGGTACATGATCTGGACCTAAGCTCTGGGAAGGGTTCAGAGACTTGAGGCACTTTTGAACATCATTTGTGTTAAAACCTGGAAAGGGGCTATTATTAACACTAGTGATACTGGGAAGCATGGAATTTGAGGGAGAATAAATAAAAGATTTATTAAGAGTACATACATCAGAAGAATACGGAATATTGTTTATCTGCTTACCACCAGTGATTTCCTTAAATAGTTTCCACATATTTGAAGCATTTTTGCAGGATATGAATTTCTGGTTATATATAACATTCAATCTCTGCATTTCAGACTTGATAAGGAAGTTAGTTCTTTTTACGCCACTTTTATCTTTCATTTTATATAGCTTTTCCTTCTCTCTACGAAGCTTTTTAAGTTGAGGGGAGGAGAAACGGTCGAATTTGACGAATAGTGTTTCTTTTGGGCAGCAGATTTCAAAACAGAATTTCAGATAAGACGTAATATTAGAGATAGTGTCATCAAGTGAAACATCATTAAACAGATCCCATCTTGTGTCACTGAGCATGTTTCTAAGATGTTGTACGTTCTCATTTGAGTAACATCTGTGAACAACTTTCTTGGACAAGTTAGAGAAGGCTTTTTTGTGTAACTTTCCGTAAACTTTGGGTAGAACTCGTACAATACAGTGATCAGAGTTTGAGAGTGGAGCTCTTTTACGAGCTTCGTATATTCCAGAATCATTTATGAATACTAAATCAAGTGAAGTATCTTGTCGAGTTGGGAAGTTAACCACATTTTCATGACCCAGCAATGTAATAAAACTGTAGTCACTGGCGTTGAAGTCACCAGTTACTACAGACAAGGAGTTACCAAACGAAGAAGCAGCAAAAATAGTGAATTCGTCAGCAAAGATCGATAGTTCTGAGGGACTGCAAGAAGGTGTGACATAGATATTTGTGACAAAAATGCAGTTATACTTAGATAAGTGTTTAGGTCGGCATTTAACAGTTATACAGTCAATGTTGTCATTTGAGAATTTGAAGCAGACGTTGTTGGCAGTAGACCACTGAGAATTAATAAAAGTGGCAACTCCTCCACCTCTCTTCTTCTTTGAGCTGCATCGGTCTTGTCTGTACATTGTGAAATCAGGTAAAGAGACTAAATTATCGTCATATGAATCGTGCAGCCAAGTTTCTTGAAGAGTAATTACAGCAGTATTACAATATACATTTGAGTATAATAGTGAATGCAAGTAATTAATCTTGTTTGGTAGAGATCTGCAATTTGTGCTCATAATCACAGGAACAGTCATCAAATGCATTGGAGTACGCTTTAAAGCTCGTTGCCATCCACCATGAGGCTTTTTCTTAAGTTTGTTAGAAACTAGTAAATCAGCCGGTTGGAAACGTTTTAAATAACCGCGAGAGTAAACAATACGATTAGAACACATAATTGAATGATTAAAATAAAATAAATCCGAGGAAATAGATGCAATATGTAGGATGGAAATTTTGGTAGCCCAAGATTTAAGCAGGCCGCCGTTTCAATATAAAGGACCCAGTAGACGCAAACAAAATAATATAATTTACAAAACGTCCTGCAATGACTGTGAGTGAGGTCAACTACATAAGTCAAACTAGTAGATCAGGGGTAGTGAGATTGCCTGTCGGAACATTAGAATTCAGCTAAGGGAAGAATGGTTGACCCCGAAAAGATAAGTAATTTAGAGAAAGAAGCTCAGCAATTGCACTGCATGCATTAACACACAACCACACAATAGGGTGGGAGAGGGTTAACATTCTAAGAAGTAATCTATGTAGGTGGAGATAGAGAGAGATTGATTACTGAATCCTGCCTGGTTCATCGAGTCTACACCCAACGCAACACATGCAACAGAAATGACTCAATGCAAATACCAGAGATATGCATGGAAGATATTGTCACCACCAGTCAGTCAAATCAGAGGAGGATAATAAATAATCTTAAAATTCTATTTCACTTCAAGCACATCACAACATTCTAACAAGTTACTTATTTTGACTACGAAAACATTCGTCTTATTTCCCATCTGATTATATTTGATCAATAATACTCGTATTATTATTTCTGAATGTATATTATCCTATATTACTGATTTTTATTCAAATGTCTAAGTATGAATTCCACTCATGTATATAAATGAAGCAAGAAAGTTGTGTGAGTGGTGCCTTGATATGATTATTAGTGGCAATAAATTGTGCTCGAAACGTGGTCATCAGTTAATATTACTGTATAACACAACACAGTGTGATTTATCAAAATAAAATCTTATCCATAATGCATCTCCATTTACACTCCACTTCAGCTGGCTCCATGGCTGCCCTCTTCGCACGATCTCCATTTGACCCTAGGACTTATGCTCAAGTTGTTGTCACTTATTCGGGTTCCACACTCGAGCGATGGCCTGCTGTGCGATGTCATTCGATGGTCTCCCGTGACCTGTCTCCATATTCTTCAGAATGTTTGTTGAGCAACAGGTTCTTGGGTGGTCTGTTCCACTGCAGGGTTTCTTGTATCTAATTCTTTTTAGCCCCAGTCATCTGTTCTTCAGTATCTAGCGAAGGCAGCTACACATGAAAATCCAATGCCTCTTAGAAATAATTTTCATGTTGCGCCAAGTATCTGACATAGAGGAGAACTAACCGTCTTCACATTTGCGTTGAAAATTCGAGTTTTGTTTTTGATACTGAGTGCAGAATATTTTCAAACTGATTTTGGAGTGATGAAGATCTGTCTTGCCTTCCCTACTCTGCTGTGATATCGCCATCCGTGTCGATTGTCTGTAGTTGAAACGGTGCTACCGGGCCAGATGAATGAAGGATGTGACCTCTTTCAAATTTCTCCCGTTGACGGTGATTGTTGGTGGTTGTTGTTTATATTGGTTGGCTAGTTGGTTATCTTCACCACTTCTGTCTCCACCTTCCCTATGTTTACCTGAAGTGCAGTCTTCGCTCTCTGCCAACTTCTTCAGCTAGTTTGTTGGTTTTAGCATGCAAGTCTTCGAGTTTATGTGACATTAGACATAAATTATCCAGTCGCGAAATCCAGAGTCTTCTAATCGTCCAACGTTTTCCTGTCTTCTCGCTTTCCACGCATAGTGTACCGCATAATCCAGTCCACCACAACTGAAAATATCAACGGTGATGATGCTGTAACGACAGAAGACAAGGGCCAGGCAACAGGTCGTTTATTGAGAAAATCAAAAGATATTTATGTAGATTTTTAGGTGCATTATTGTCAGCGGAGAAGCAACGTCTTCTGATTGATTGTTTTCTTGCTCAAGGTTATTCTGTACTGGTTGTAACCTTCTCTCAGAAAGTTAAGCCATATATCTGCGAATCGTATTTGCACACGTTAAGTCTGTTGTGATTGGTTGTTGAGTTCCTCAAGGTTAAGCTTTATTATTGTTGTTTTTCTCATGACCCTGATTCGGGACGTGAACAGTGACGTAAATTATTGTGTACAATTTATGGCTTGCAGCCCGCTCTCACCACCCGCCTGTAGTTGAAACGATGCCTTCCAGATGGGTAGGTAAAGGAGGTTGTTTCTTTCAGATTTCTCCCGTTTATGCTGATTGTTGTTGTTACTGTTACTGCTGCCCAGGAATCTTCATCACCTCTGTTTTCTCTGTCTTCATCTGAAGTCCTTCCTATATTTTTGCTTCTTCTGCCAACTTGTTGCTTTTCACTTGTTAATCTCCCAGTTTGCAGGAAATCAAACATATATCATTGAGAAAGTCCAGATCCTCCAAGTTTTTTTTGTGGATCCATTTTATGCCTGTCTCCTCGTTGCCCAGCCCGCTGTCTGTCGCATTATCCAGTCTACCACCCGCAATCAGGAAAATCATTGGAGATAGTAGGCAGCCTTGTCTCAACTTTAGTTTGAGTTACCATCAAATTTACATTCTATAATAATCGTCATTAACAATATTGGTGTTTTTAAGTAGTGTCGATTTGTTAAGTAAGATCACAGTGGAATTACAGTTCACGAAAGATACTCAAGTTATATTAAATATTAAAATGTAACAGTAAATAGGATGTCAAATAAAATTAGGGAAATCTCCTCAACATCAAATTGAGGGTGAGTAAAACCTTGATGGCCAAGGTAAGGACAGTGTCTGAACCAACCAACTTCTTCTTTTGGATACATATGTCAGGTTTCTTAATGTGGATCCCAACAGCCAGCCTCAGCAATATATATAGTAGACGAACGCTTAAGGTAAAGTTAAAATTAGTTGGTATGCGGTAAGTGACCCTGAACGCCTCGTTAATATCGATCTTGTGTTCTCCTCTATTCACTAGATGAGATAGGATAGAACTGTGAATGGCTTTTGTTTGTCCTTTACTTTACTGCGCATGATGGTGTTCGGAAATCTGCCGATAAACACGTCTAGTTGTACGGTCTTTGTAACTGGCTCACTCCACAAGAACAGCCAAATTGGTAGATATACATAGAAGAGGCGAAATTAGGCAGTTTATCGTTTACTTCCGAACGCAAAATAGGAGTGGTTCTGAAGATCAGCGTAATCCAGGAGAACTGAATGCTCATTTCACCACATTCTTTAAGCGTTGTTTGGTAATGTCACAATGATATTATCCCTGAAGTGCTGAAGTTGTAAGAACAAGGCCTTCTTTTTATGAGAACTGTTGGTACTTTGGCCTGGCTTGACTTTTGGTTGATTTTCTTATTGATGAATTTTTATGGGTAACCGTTCTCATTCAGCAGCAACTGTTTTTTGATATTAAGCTGTTCATTAAGATATTCGTTACAGCAGAACAGACTGCTCTCGCTCTCTGTGGCTGACCTAGCACTATATTAGATTGCGTTTGTATTTGAACTGTTGATACGAGACCATTTTCACTTTCAGCAGCTGCACCTCTCACAGGTTATTTTAGAACCCAGTAATTACAAATATACAAAATCTGGGTTGAGAACAAATGGGGCCTGGCAAGACATGTTCCTACGAAATATCAGAATCATCAGCAACTGCATTAGAGCAGGCAATTGACTCAAATCAAGAGGAATAGAAGCTTCAACTCACGTGGGTGAAAATCATTGGAACATTCAAGGTCACTGGCGCGGACGCACTGCACTGGTAGTTAATGATGCTTAAAGTTTAACTTGTCCAGTAAACCCTTTATATACATATGGAGTGACATGAGGTCGTTCAAGGTTACAGATGCACCTTCCTGACTGACTGGTGCGTTCCAACTAGCACGAAACCTACATCCAAGTCTTCCTCGTGCCTATGCCCTCCATAAAATAATTTCTATTACTCAATAACAAACCATAGCCTTCTAAATTAGGCTGTCCATAAGAGACTTTGGAGTGGCGGCTGAACCTCTATAGCCATATATCAGGACGTTTTTCTAATTCCTGTAGTCATTTTGAAGTAGCGACAGTAGTATTTCCTTTTTACAGTATGGGACTGTTAGCCACACGCCCAATTGATAAAATAGGAAATCTTACACACAAAGGGTCAAACTTCAGGTCAAGGAAACAAACCAACACCAATACTCATACAAGTAGCCCAGAGGGTGTGAAAACACACGAAAACAACCAATCATGACGTTCATGGTCACCCACTAGGAGAGATGACTAATAAACTCGTGGAGAAATGCAAAAGCTCACTCACTTCAACAACTTGAGGTATGCTCTGAAGATTTTGCCTAGTAGGGGTCAGTGGAAGCTTCGCAAATAAGCCATCATCCAGCTTAGAGAACACAACTACTTCAAAATCATCCACCTGAGCTACAAATCTCCATCACACCCTCAACCTTACTGTCGGCTAGTAAAATACCTGAAGTTCACGAGTGCATCTGCAGGGGGACTGAACCCAAACTTTTCATGTGGATGGTGACCATTCTGTCATTGAGTAACTTTCAAAGTAGAGCTTGCTATAAATGATTAAAATCCAACTTCATTAAATTGCTTCACTCGTAAAATTGTTCCTCATGTAAATTGCATCATCAAGGCTTGGTTCCCGGCCGAAGCACTCTTAGATTACCTATTTTATTAGCTGGTTGTGCGTGGGGAAGCGATTGGGGTTGGAAATAAGACTTGTGACCCTAAATGATGAAACCAGTAGCATTGTTACTATTTAAATTTTAAAAGCTTGAAGCCCATGCACAAAGCACTTAGAAACATTTGCTATAAATGTTTTATAGAAACCTAACTACTTATAAGTAGTTTGATAGTTTTAGTAAAATTTTGATGAGGAGTGGATTTTTCCAAGCACTAGTCGTTTGACATTCATTTGAATTAACCATTGCTAAAGAAACAACGCGCTGTCGTAATCAGAAAGACAAAAAAGCATTCAACGTCTCTGTCTTCATTGCTCTTATGGTTTCAGTTTTCACCATCATCATCTTTTCCTTCACGTTCCCCAGTGGAACATAGGGCTTTAACCTAGCGGCCTGAAGGTTCTGTAGCAGTGTTTATTTTACAGGATGGGGTTGATAGCCTCATGCCCAACCTTTCCTCTTCCCCATCATTATTTCTGGCTCAACGAGGTAAAGGAGTGAGTTGGCAGGGAATCGCACCCCGGACCATGGATTCCTGTAACGAATTTCATGTATCTTGTCCTTCGTTTTGTGCAGACTTAATTCTATCAGTCAAGTTTGCAATGTTGTCACCAGGCTCGGTGACTTTTCATTGCAATGCACTTTGAATTGTGGTTGTTAGGCGATAGAAGAGAATCGGAACGAGACTCTGTCTCACCTAGGTTTTCTGCTTGTTTATATTTGTTAGCAAAGTGAGTATAAAATCTTGTAGGAGCTCATGTATCTGCCTGGATTCAAACGATGGTCACCCAATGCTGCAGTCAGCGATGTTCTAGGAAGCCAGTTAGTTACTTGGCTCAAACGACTTCGAGGTGGTTTCCGGTTGGCTTCAACTAGAATAGATGCTCATGATTGCTGTCCCGCTTGAACCACACTGCCTGCCGACTTTTTGGCCTGTCCCACACAGTCACATCAAGACGTAGTAACCACGCCCTTGTCCCTAGAAAAGATATGACATTCAGGTTCATGGATTCTAACTTCTGCCAATTCACAACATAGCGCGACCACTTCGCAATGTCTTCTTCGATGAGTAACTGCCCTCACCTTCAACCTGCTGGACCCTAATGGTCACCGCTTCCCACTAGCACCCCAGGTTAACTTCCTGAATAGGACCAGTCGCTAGTGAGTATTGGATCAATTTTCAAGTATAGGTTTTGTAGGGATTCTGTTTGTTTGATTGGTTGTAGGATTTCATCATGAGCCGATGACATCAGTTAGAGAACCATTGGAAAACCAGCTGAGAGTACTGGACAGCTGTTTCGTCCTATTGTGGAACTGCTCACGGCACCCACCCACGATAGGTGTTCGAACCCAGTCCCTTCTGATTACAAGGCGAGTTCATTGACTATCAAGTCACTGGGACCCGGTGTGTTCGCACAGATGGAGGGTCCCAAACTACGCTGACGAAACAGCTGTCCAGTACTCCCGTATGGTTTTCCAATGGTTCTGTAACTGCTGTCAGCTCATGAAGAAATTCTCCAACCAATCAAACTAAAACAAACCCCTACAAACCAACACTTGTATATTTATTTAATTGTAATGGAGATAATTTGTTGGAATACGTAAAACTCTGAAAGTTCTATTCTGTATTATATTATTATTTTTCTCTTGGGTTCCTAGTGGAACATAGGGCTTCAACTGCACGCCTCCACTTGCTTCTGTCTTCTGCTGTACTTTTCACCTGCATCCATGTTAGTCCATACTGTTTCAACTCCTCTTCACACGATCTCCTCCATGTCACCCTTGCACCGACGAACCACTCGCCGATTCCCTTTCGGGTTCCACTCGAGAGTTGGCTTGACGCGCGATGTCACCCAGCGGCCTTCTCAGCGAGTGTCCAATCCATCTCCACTTTGTCCTGCATATCTGTTGGGGGATTGGTTCTTGTTTTGTTTGTTCCCATAGTTTCTTGTTGGTGTTTCTTTCCGGCGGCCATCTGATCTTGAGTATAGAGCCAACGAAGACAGTTGCTGATAATGGTCTGCAACTTGTTGGAAATATTCTTTGTGACACGCCAAGTTTCTGATCCATCCGTATAGAAGAACTGACTGACATGACGTTTGTATTGAAAATCCGAATTTTGTTGTTGATGCAGGCTGAGTGTCGAAGATTTCCAGATTGGTTTCAGGTTGATGAATGTGTCTCTCGCCTTCCTGATTTTCGATTTGACATCTTCGTCCGTTCCTCCTGTAGTTGAGACAATGCTCCCTAGATGAGTGAATGAAGTAACCTCTTTCAAATCCCTCCCGTTGATGGTGATTGGCGCTGGATGTTGCTGTTGTTGTTGGTTGGTTGGTTATTTTCATATTCTCCGTCTTGCCTAAGTTCACCTGGAGTCTTTGCTGGTTCTTCGACCAGTTTGTCGGTTTTCGCTTGTAAGTCTTCGATTTTTTGTATAAAGTTATTATTTACCACAATTTTTTATTATTGTTCCCTTGGGTTCTGAGAGGAACATTTGAATTCAACAGAACATCTCCCCTTCGTTCTGCTTTCTGCTTTCCTCTTTAGTTGGCTGACGACACGATTGCCCATAGTCTCGCACTTCCCTCATGTCACCCTCGAACCTACTATGCCAAACTCATTATTTCCCACTTGGGTTCCCCTTCGAACGATGGCCTGCATTACAGGCGATGTAATTTGACGACCTTCTCAACGGCTAGTGGTGCCCGTCAGGGATACCCATTATCCCCATTTCTATTCAATTTCGTCATAAATGTACTAATGGCCTTAATCCTAACTCACTTCAGAGACTCAGGGATTGACTTGCTACCACTAAGGAATAATCTCGTTGACTTAGAATATGCAGACGATATAGTCCTTTTAGGCGAGGACGCTGACAAAATAGAGCAGAGTCTTCTGAACACCTTGAGCGGCAATCTACGAATGTTTGGCATGTGATTCGCTCCCACCAAATGTACGATGATGTTACTGGACTGGACTGGACTACACTGACTCCTAGTTTAGAAATAGGAAGTGAAGTGATAGAGCACGTTGACCGCTCCACTTATTTGGGAAGTTTCATCAACCAGTGCCAGCAGGTTGATCTCTGATGAAATTTCAGCACGGATACCGAGGGCTAGTTTCGCATATGCCAGTTTACGCCATCTCTGGCTTAGTAGACGTGATATCCGACTGTCGACCAAAGGACATATGTACTGCTCAGTTGTCTGCTCCGTCCTCCTTTATGGCTGACTGCCTGTGAGACCTGGCCATTGGGAGTGGAAGAGATGAAAAGGTCAGCTAGCTATCTTTGATCATAGGTGCCTGCGTTCTATCTCCCGTGTGAAGTGGTATAATAAGGTGAGCAATATTGAGGTTAGGCCTTCGGTCGAATGCTAGGTAGGTGGGAAGGGAAATCAATCGACGAGGCTGTGAAATTACATCGACTGAGATGGTTAGGACATGTGTTACGTATGCCTAGTCATCGCCTTCCTCGACGGGCAATGTTAGCTGACATAGGGTCAGGCTGGAAAAGAGCTAGCGGTGGTCAAACCAAAACATGGCTTCATCAATCAATGAAATCCACAGCAGTTAGTTTTTGCCAGCCATCCACGTAGGAAGATATAGACTTCCTGACTGGCTGGGTTTCTCGGGACGGTAAAACCAATGGCTGGAGACAGTCGGTGATATGGCTCAAAGTGATCGTTCTCAATGTTTGGTGCAGATGCATCCACTCCCTGTGACTTATGATATCCAATGAAACTATATTGTTCTTTGTTATTACTATTCCTTTGTCTCACACCTCTGTTTACTGTCTCTATGATGCATTTCTTCTACTTTTTTCTCGTGCTTTGTGTGCTACAAGGAGGGAGTGTGACGACATGAACTGCCGCAAATCGGTGCAAAGTTCTATGTCGAAAACAGACAGACAGATGCCGGATCAATCCATCTCCATTTTCTCCTGCATATTTCTTGAGCAATCGGCTCTTGCTTGTTGGTTCATCACCATCCAGCCAGCCAGAGTTTCTTGTTGCTAATTGTTTTTGTCCACCTGGTTATATGATCTGCAGTATGGAGCCAACCAGACAGTCATCGAAGGAGGCAGCTGTTGATAAAAGTCTGTGGCAGCAAGTTGGAAATCCTTTTCGTGACACGCGTGTCAATTTTCTTACCCATGTGGAATAACTGACTGACTGCCTTAACATGAATACTGAAATTCCGAATTTTGTTGTTTATACTGTTTGCAGAAGGTTTCCAGATAAACTTCAGAGTGATAAAGATTTGTCTTACGTTTCCTATTCTGGTGTCGATATCCTTATTCGTGTCAGCGGCTGTAGTTGAAAAGATTCTAGCTAGCCAGATTAGTGATAGTTACTTCCGATGGCTATTCTTGTTGGTGTGTGGGTATCTTAATCACCAACGTCTTCTCTAAGTTTCCGCTGAAGTCTTGTAGTCACCACCTGTGACAATAATATATGTGTAAGACTTGGGCACTGTGGTGGCAGTAAGTAATTCCATATTAGTTTGTTTTGTTTGGGGCTGCAGCTGTGTCTGACTTCCACAGTATTTAAATTCCAAGGGAAAAATATACAATCAAACTGAGAGAGTTGCCATGGGATCACCAATATCCCCGGTTGTAAGAGATATATTCATGGATAGGTGAGAAAACATGGCGATTAAAACGTTCAGCATGGTGGAGGTATGTAGATGACACATTCACTGTAATTGGAACACAGGATATCGATAGATTTTTCGAACACATCAACTCAAAGGTGGAGGCAATTCAATTCACTTATGAATTAGAAAGTCAGGAAGTGGAGCTTTCAATGTTAGATTGCAGTGTAAAAAGGAAAGAAGATGGGAAGTTAAACACAGTAGTGTTTACAGGAAACCCACACATTAAAACAGATATTTGCACTTCCGATCATCCCACCTTATCTGTGTCAGTAAAAATAGGATTGGTGAAATGTTTAAGTAATAGGGCACAAAAACTAAGTAGTACCAAGGAAAATCTAAGACAGGAAGTGAGACATACAAGAGAAGCCTTGAAACTTAATAATTACCCTGATAAATTAGTTAAGAAATATGTAAGGAAATGTGAAAATGAAATAAATAATGATAGTAGTGATAGTGATAATAATAATAATGATAATAATAATATTAATGACGACATGCATTTCAAATGTTCGCAAGACAACACCAACAATAAGGAATCTAAATCATCAGTATTAATTCCATACAAGGAAGGAACCTCGGAAACCACCTTACGGAGAATTCTCAACAAGGCAGGAATAAAAGTGGCATTCAATTAAAAACAATCTTTGTCGGTTAAAAGATCCTGTCAGTGGAGCCTTTAAAACAAAACAATTTAGTTTATCTAATACCCTACCTGCGATGATTGTCAGGTCAAATACATTGGTCAATGTAGTATAACAGGGGCAGTCAGTCAGACTAGTGGAGCATAAACACCGAACACCCAAATAAGATAAGAAATCTAGACAATAGTTCAGCTATACCATTCACTATATGCAATTACACACAACCATACAATAGGATGGGATAGGATGACAGTTTTAAAATCTAATATAACAGCAGGGTGGAGGGAGAGATTGATAACAGAAGCTTTGTTTATCGAATCCACTGCAAATACATGTAATAGGAATGATTGAACACCTGTCCCAGATATCTGGAGAATTCTACTACCCCAAAGACGACAAATAGGAGAGAACAAATAAAACTATAAAACTCAAGTTTCGAAGTCGTTTGATTATAACTGATTAGTATGATTATTAACAATACTCTAAATTGTGTTGGAAACTTTGTCATCCAGTAAATAATACTGTTTCACTGTGTGATACATCTAATAAACAAACTAATATGGAATTGCCACCTGTGACAATCAACATAAATCATAAATTATTATCACTATTACAACTATTTAGATTTTGGGTTTTCGTAAGAATGTGAATTAACTGCATGGCAGATTTCGTTACAAAGCAGCATTAATTAGAGATCATTAAGATCCAGGCTGTGAATTGTTAAAGGTTCCCAATCTATGACTCAAAATGCTGTCCAGTGGTCCCCGGGTTTCAATAATCTCTTACTAATGCTATTTGTTGTCGAAATCTAATAATAATAGTTGAATTGGTGGATGGTGACTACCAGTGGAATACGGGATGTGCATTTCGTCCTACTTAGGACTCATCATCTGGATGTACCTACATTCCCCAGTGGGTGATGATGTTCCCATCGAGGCTCGAACCCAGTGCCCATAGTTTCAAACACCAAAGCGTTATCCACTAGACCACTTGGGCCACGAGAGCCACCTCTTTTGCAAAGGCTCATATTAATTATATAATTGAATTTTAAATTTCCCCGTCGATTGATTCGACCGAAGTGCTTGGTCTCAGGTTAATATGTCGGCTTCATGTGCAGATGCTTCGACAATGTCTGGTCATGCAATTACAAATGAATTGATGGGTGGTGACCAGCAGTGGAATCCAGTGGATAAGGCTTTGGCATTTGAAACTATGGGCACTGGGTTCGAGCCTCGGTGGAAACATCATCACCCACTGGGGAATGTAGGCACATTCAGTTGACGACTCCCAAATAGGAAGAAATTTGCATCCTGTATACCACTGCTAGTCACCATCCCCCAATTCAATTCTAATTACATGCCCAGACATTGTCAAAGCATCTTCACAAGAAGCCGACATATTAACCTGAGCACTTCGGTCCAATCAATCGACGGGGGAGTTTAAAATTCAATTAAATAATAATAATAAGGTTTTATTTCAGACAATATATGTGAACACTCAGTCCACGAATTGTCAGCCTTCCAATATATTTCGTCTTCGTACAGGATTTACACATGTATGGTAACAATCTGAAGTGTGTCATTTTGACGTAGTGTTGTTGCATTTGAAAAGAGAACCAATCCTGTACATTTTTCTTTTTCATCTCCTTCAAGAATTGTGCAGCGTTTCGTTGAAAGCTAATTTAATATATGCGCGAGTTCATGTAGTGACTATCCACTGTGATTGAATGATTAAAACAAGAGGAAATGCTGAAGAATTTAAGCATTTCGACCGTGAAAATTAATCCACATCCAATCTCCAGCACATCGATGGCTACTGGATACATTTTCTGAAGCTATACTGATGAGTCATGTCCAGTGAGACTCACTCACCACTTCAAGATGAAGAAGATGCTCATGAGAGCGTTGGTTAGGTTGGATAGAGCTATTTAACGAATTTGCAGAAGTTACAATCCACAGGTCAAGTAACTGAATGGTCA
The DNA here is from genome assembly GCA_944472155.2 of Trichobilharzia szidati. Classification (NCBI taxonomy): domain Eukaryota; kingdom Metazoa; phylum Platyhelminthes; class Trematoda; order Strigeidida; family Schistosomatidae; genus Trichobilharzia; species Trichobilharzia szidati. The sequence goes on from OX235274.1 coordinate 131,442,420, forward strand.
ACGGCATTGACCTTGTAACTTGAGTTTCCGGGCTCGATACCTGACGGTATTACGGATGAGGATTGCTAACAATTCTCATTCTATGACGAGACATCTGTTCAGTGTTTCAAAGGTCGTCATAAAGTCTACATTAGAACTATCTATTCAATTTGAGAATAACGGTGATCCGATTACTTCATCAATTACAATAATCGGATAAAAATAGACAACGGGAGAGAGAGACAGGGACGGAGAAAGATTTCAAATTCATAAGCTCCTTTGACTAATCAATAAATTAATTAGCATATAACCAATTGCAAGTCAAAAAATGACTCCATAACAAACCATTTAAAGATAAACCAATCATATTCACCGAATAAAAAATTATCCAAACTGACAACTGAAATATGATTGGCTATTTTCAAGGTCATTGCAGAATTACTCATTCAAATCTCTGTGTGTGTGTGTGTGTCGTGCTCTCGCTTACTCAATGATGCACACTGTGTTTCGAACTGTTAACTCGATGTGAATATCGAAATTTGTGTACACAAAATTATTGAATAAATTATATGACACAGGAGACGGAGAGAGAGAGAGATTGAAAAACAATGGTGACTGGTCAGGCACTGCTGAGCTGAATAATAAACAAATTTTGCGTTATCACTGTTGTTAGGGTGTGTTTTCATATCACAACAGAATTGTTATTATTTTCATCATTATTATTATGGTGGTGAATATTCTATGTGATGAGTAGTCAGTGGATGAACGACACAAATGAATGCGTGAATGAGCGAGTGAATATGTGCGTGTATGTGTACGCTTGTGTGCTTATGACAAAGTTTTGTGAGAAAACCTTAACTTCCGATTGGCCAGATGTATGCCATATGTCGATACAAAGTATGTCCTACTATTTGACACAGTTTCACACCTCCAGTAACCAATCTGTATTTCAAACCTGTGTGTTTGTGTATTTGTGTGTGTGTAGCACACATACGAATGCGAACACTCAAACATTTATTTACAATCAGATGTGAATGACGCAGTCTCTAAGCATTTGTCAAACACGTGTATGAACGAGAGATGGCTAAAACTGCAATGTTGGATGTATAAACATATAATAATTTCGCTGATTACGTAATCTCTATGACAATAATATCACAGTTCATGATTCAATCTGTTTGTAACTGTAATTTTCCCTAGAGGAATTCATGTTTTTCACCTCAGTGAGATAAGTAACCCCATATGTGTTACACATTCACACACACACACACACTAGCACACTTAATAAACAAATATTGGATTACTGCACTTAATTATTACACATGATAATGACGAAGATTTCGGGAGTGAAATCAAATCAACAACATGGAATTACATCATCACATAACTGTAAATTCTTCTGATACGGTGAGTTCTTATATATTTTATTTTTGAGTTAAATTTTTATTTCTTTTCAAGAAATCGTTTTCAGAGGGATTTGATTTGATTCAGGGTTCACCATGGTTGGATATCGTCTGACGTCTCTGCTCTATGTGGAATGACGACTGTTGAGGTCTATGTTTTCGGAATGCGTTTTCGGTCATACTTAATGTCTGTGTTTATTTTATTGATGAAGTTCCTTGGGTAGTTGTTTTGCTTGAGGAGAGTTTCAGTAATATTTGATATTTCTTCTTCTTTTTCTTTCTCGTTGGTTATCAGAGAGTGTGTTCGTCTAAGAATAATAATAATAAGACTTGAAACAACTGAATTCTTTGCGCTGATGGGGTGTGATGATCTGAAGTTTAGATATTTATTAGAGTGGGTTTTCTTCCTGAATATGGATATACGAAAATGTCCGTTTTCCCTCCTCTTAACTAGGTAGTCTAGAAATGGTAGTTCACCGAAATCTGATTCTGCTTCCGAAGTGAACTGGATTCTGGGAGATACACAGTTTATTTTCTCCAGGAATGAATTGTGTAGATCTCGTTTTAGTACTACAAAAGTATCATCTACATATCTTAACCATACTTTAGGAGTGAGTATGCTTGAAAGATGTTATCTTCGAATCAATCCGTAAAAAGGTCGACGACTATTGGAGAGACTGGTGAAACCATAGCAACACTATTTGTCTGTCTATATAAACTCCCTCTAAATGTAAAATAATTACTTTTTAGACAGAATTTCAAGCTGTTAATTATTTCACTGGTTTCCAGTGGACATCTTTGTGATAGCGTTGTATCTGATTCTAGTAGACTGGAAATGATATCAAGACTTTCGGTAATAAGGATACTAGTATATAATGAGTTAATATCAAAGCTTACCATAATGTCTTCTTTATCGATTTCTCGGTGTTCTATTTGGGATTTGAAATCATATGAATTTCTTACAATGTTTATGAGTGTCCTTTTCATTCATTGGGAAATACAAAAGAACAACCTTTATTATAATGAATATCATATACCCAATGCCCAAATTTTTTCAAACTGTTAAAAGTGAACTTGGTTTGAACATATATACTACTGGTTGATTCACATGAGTAGTAGTTTAACACCATTGACTTGAAACAGTAGGACTTCATAGCCAAATGGAAGAGGTTTTGAACACTGGATGGCGGTTTCGCTCGTTTAGAGCCGAACTCATCACTGGTGTACTGGGTTTGACTTATAACTCCTGGAAAGACAAACTGCTGACAAGGACATCTGTCTGTGTTTCTCAGTTTCCAACACTTTTTCAACTGATATTTGTTCAATAACAAAATTTACCCAAATATACTACTGAAATCAATGAATACTCTATGGCAAGCAACAAATGTGGTTAATAAAGCAGGATTTAATGATGGATTCATCAAATTTCGGTAGAACTCGTCAGCTGAATACTCTGCATATACGGATATATATACATACTAATGAAATGACATTGGGAGATATAAGACTGATAAGCAAATAGACTACATTGAATTAGTCATGCAGAAAGACAGGTGCGAATGTTTTTCCATGTCATGTTCAAACAGATAAGGGGATAAAGAGTATGAGAGATTGAAATTAAGACAAAATGCATTACGCTTCAATTACATCACTTAGATAAACAATTAGTCATTAGACAATATAACAAGAATTGCAAACAGAGTAATATCAATAGTAATAGTTACAATAATAATAATAATAGTGTCGAAGTGAGTTAAGATAATGCTACTGATAAAGGATAGTTTTAAATGAATCAAGAATAATAATGATAAGAGGTAGAATAATAAGTAAAACGTATTACCATGGTAGATTCAGAGTGACGACCATCTCCTTTTGTACACAGAGACCTGGTTTATAAACTCGAATTGCACAAACCTCTGCAATTGCAAGCATCTTCTTGTTTCTTTGTCTGCTGACAACAGTGAATGATATAAGAATAAAACTTGGGCACTGTGGTAGAGTGTAATTCCATTATGGGTAAATTTTATTTTGATAGAGTCTCACAGTGTTATACAGTAATATTTACTGATGTAAATATTACTGTATAACACTGTGAGACTCTATCAAAATAAAATTTACCCATAATGGAACAGTGAATGACTTGACCGCGTCGATATCGTGTCCGTAATCCACAAGATGTTTTGTTATTGAGGTTTTTGGCACTTTCCACTCAGCTGTCTTCAACCATTTTGGCAAATGCTCCATCATGCGAGTAGACAATCGCCTTTCTGTACGACCTATGTATTTGATATGAGTATAAAACTTGGGCACTGTGGTGGTAGAGTATAACTCCATTATGGATAAGATTTCATTTTGATAAATCACACAGTGTTTTACAGTACAGTAATATTAACTGATGACCACGTTTCGAGCACAAATTATTGCCACTCATAATCATATCAAGTTACTCACTCACACAACCTTCTTGCTTCATTTATATACATGAGTAAAATTGATGATTAGACATTTGAATAAAAATCAATATAGGATAATGTACATTCAGAAATAATAATATGAGTGTTATTGATCAATTACAATCAGATGGGAAATAAGACGAGTGTTTTTATAGTCATAATAAGTAACTTGTTAGGATGTTATAATGTACGTGAATTGAGACAGAATTTTGAGATTATTTATTATCCTCCTGTGATTTTACTGACTGGTGGTAATAATATCTTCCATATTTCTGGTATTTGCATGTGTTGTGTTGGGTGTAGACTCAATGAACCAGGCTGGATTTAGTAGTCAATTTCTCTCTCTCCACGTAAATAGATTACTTCTTAGAATATTAACCCTCTCCCACCCTATTATGTCATTGTGTGTGTTAATGCATGTAGTGCAATTGCTGAGCTTATTTCTAAATTACTCATCTTCTCGATGTCAACCATTCTTACCTTAGCTAAATTCTTATGTTCTGATAATCTCACTACCCCCGGCCTACTAGTTTGACCTATGTAGTTGACCTCGCTCACAGTCACTGCAAGGTATTTTGTAAATAATATTATTCTGTTTAATTGGGTCCACCGGGTCTTTTAGCCTACAGAGCTTGTCCTACCTGAGTGAGCTTGTAGGTTTAAATGCCACCCTAATTCCTGCTTTATTAAGAATACTACTTAAGGTTTCGGATGTCCCTTTCTTATATGGTATGACAGTAGATGCCTCATATTCTCTGTTATTTGTGTTATCATTACTGGTTTCACAATTATTTTCATTTTGCTTTTGACCTTTTTTGATATTCCTAATGAATTATATAGGATAGTTATTTAACACCAACGTCTCTTCTATCTGTTTTATTTCATCATTTAGGTCTTCTCTTGTGCTACTTAGTGCTATTGTTCGGTTTGTTAGACACTTAAATAAGCCAGCCTTTGCACATAACGACGGATGAGATGAATTAAAGTATAAATATTTATTAGCAGAATGCGTTGGCTTTTTACAAACGCTAGTGTGCGGTTTGCCTTCTTCTATTCGTTTTATTTTACAATCTAACATCATAGCTAATTCTCCTTGTTCATTTTTGGGTTTCAAATGTGAATTTTATTCCCTCTACTAGTGAGTTTACATGCGTCAAGAAGCTATGGATTTTCTTCCACAAACATACTCAAAGTGATATAAACAATTTGAAGTGTCAGGGCTTGACAACTGGTCTTTCCCAGATGGTCGAAGCACTCGCTTGATGGTGTTTAAGGAAGATGAGTTTTGTAGCATAATAACTTCCCTTGATAGCTTCATCGAGCCTTTGTTTCACTACCTTTTGTAAATCATCTCCTTTGAATAGCAAACTGATATAGACAGATTTCTTCGGAACTGTTTGGATAGTTTTGCTCTGGTCCATTTCTATAGAGTATTTATTAATAGACTTCTCAGGATATCCATTCTTAGATAAAATATCCTTCAGAGCCTTTATTACATGCTCAATTGTGCTGTCAGAACAATTTTTGTTCTTTTTATACTGGACTGGAGCAAAAATTTTGAAATGCGTTTACTGTCCTGTCCATGAAAACTTCCTAATACAGATGTTTCGATTGTGCCATCTGTCGTTTTCTCTAGAGTAACGTCTAGGAATTTACTGGTATCATTTTCTTCGTGTTCTGCTGTGAAGTTGAATTTTACCAACAGATCTTCAGCTTTTGATCTGCTTTCCCAGACAATAAAATTTAATCGGACGCTCGCTAGTGATTGGTTACAGGACAGAGTTGCCTGTAGTTAGTCCGGGGGAGAAGTCGTGACCAATTCGGTCCAACAGGTTGAGTGTGAAGACAGATAAACCCAATACCAAAACACTGGTTAGTGGTCGCACCAAAATCACGAATTGATAAAAGTTAGAATTCATGGGCAAGTCATTGAATCAGGTCCCACTGCCTGAAAGGTCTAGCAGCTGGCCTTGTAACCATGAGATCCGGCGTTCGAAACTTGGTTGGCGCATACTGCTAGACAACGAAAACTTCGCAACTAAAAATTGGCCAGCTTCTCAGAGAACACTAGCCACTTTTATTCCTGCCTGCATTGTTAAGAATTCTGTGTAAGGTGGTTTCCGAGGTTCCTTCCTTGTATGGAATTACTACTGATGATTTGGATTCCTTATTGTTGGTGTTGTCTTGTGCACATTTGACTTGCATGTCGTCACTAATATTATTATGATCATTATCACTATCACTACTATCATTATTTATTTTATTTTTATTTTTACATTTCCCTACATATTTCCTGACTAATTTATCAGGATGATCATTAAGTTTCAAAGCATTCAAACCGACAAACTTAATTAGAAATAAGCTTCGTCGGTTAAAGGATCAATCCTGTGGAGCCTTTAAAACAAAACAATTTAGTTTATGTAATACCCTGCTGGAATGATTGTCAGGTCAAATTCATAGGTCAAAGTAGTAGAACAGAGGCAGTCAGTCGAACTAGCAGAGCATAAAAACCTAGCAAAATCTAGATTAGTTGACCAGACAGTAAGATAAGAAATCTAGAGAATAGTTCAGCTATACGACTCACTACATGCGATTAGACACAACCATACAATAGGATGGGATAGGATGACAGTTTTAAAATGTAATGTAACAGGGTGGATGGAGAGATTGATGGCAGCGGAAGCTTTGTTTATCGAATCAACTGAGAGAGAATACGTGTAATAGGAATGATTCAACACCTGCCCAACAAGACATTTGGAGAATCCTTCTACCCCTACGACGACAAACAGGGAACAATGAAGAAAACTATAAAACTCAAGTTTCAAAGTCGTGTGATTATAATTGGTTGGTATGATTATGAACAATAATAAATTTTGTTCAAAACTGTGTCATCCAGTAAATAATACTGTTTCACACGGTGTGTGATACATCTAATAAACAAACTAATATGGAATTACTTAAAACCAGAGTGCCCAAGTTTTACCCATGTTAAGTTAACTGCTAATATCGAATGCTGATCAAACATATAAAATTAAATATGAGGAAAAACAATGAATGAATTGCGAAACTTAGTTAGATAGTCTTACATAATCTAAAAAACATCCAGTGGTGAGTACTGCTCAGAGATTTGCTTTATTACTATTTGTTTCTTATTCCTTTGCTTTCCCAGTAGGACATAAGGCATCAGGCTTTGCAGTTTCACGCCTAACCTTCCCTCTTTAACAAGCTCACTATTGGTGGTTAAGTGAAGTTAAGAAATGCACCGGTCAGGAATCGAACCCTGGATCACGTATGTGATCGGCGAGTATTCTAACCCTCAATTTTTGAATCACATCGCTCAGAAGCGCAACCATTAAATCTACAAGTGCCAGTTTTGCCAAATCGTGAATTTGATTTATGGCGTGACCAGTTCGACCAAGTAGCTCACAAGAAATTCAGTGGTTTGAACTAATTAGGATCTCTGGGGTGCTGAGTCAAAGCCAGTACATCACTGATGATCTTGACCCTTAGACGGACGAAATGGCCGTCCTGTTGTGTTTAGATCACCCAGACCTGACTGGCTGGCTGGGTAACAAGCACTATTGGTTGCTGATGTGAGCGGCATTCAAGTACCCCTCTGAATCAATCAATAATATGTGGTTTTATTCAAATCTATAAGTGCTTGTAGAAAAGAATATTGTATGCACAGAAGTGGTATGTCCATTCAATTTTTCTAACCTACTCAACAGTCTGTTATGTCATCCATATTCATCCACGTTTCTCCATCTAATTCTTTCCTTTGAGACTTTTAGCTTTAAAATAGAATTTATAAACATTTTGAATCACTCACCGTTGTGAACAGCGCTCCTGCTTTTAAGCGCTTTTAGTCACTGATGACAATCACTTATGAGTGGTGTTCATCACTTAATGTGCTACGTGGATTACATAAGACTACTTACTTAACCAAGTTTTGTGGTTTATTCATAAGCTTTTCTGATATGTAATTTCATAAGGTTTCTTACTAATTGAGATAGAGTGAACTATGACGGTCTCTTACTCCCTTACTTTTCTTCTATAATATGACTTCGTCCAGGTGTATTAAGTATTTTCGGTTTACGGTCGATGTACTTTGCTGTTGATAAATGTACATAGAGGCGGCCAGATGAGGGAACTTGTCTTTTATACCGACGGAGTTCAGTTTCCGCCTTATGAAGATGAAGTGAAGTTTTAGAGAGAAGAACGCCTTACTGACTGATTTGGAAAGATGATTTTTAAGTACATCGAAAACCTTATCATATTTAAATTCCACAATTATTAGAATGGTTTTAGCAGATATCTATATGTCGTACATTGAGAGTTTATCTGAGGATTTAATCGAAAATGTGCCACTTTATATATATGTTGACGACATTGTAATCATAAGTGATAAGCCTTATTCTGCAACCTCAATTTTAAATCGAATGAATGAAGTTCAGAATAGTATATCAGTAGTGTCTGTAGAAGAGGAAGATAATTGTTTATCTTTCCTAGATATATTGATTAGTCGACGGTCTTATGGATCAATAAAACGATATATTTGTATAAAACCTATCTAGGAAGGACAGGGCAGTATCTTAATTATCACAGTTTCTGCCCTGTTCGGTACAAAAGAGCCTTAGTAAGGTACCTCTTCAGTAGAATCTGATGAATATGCACTGAATACACACTTGATGAGGAAGAAAGAAAGTTGGAATAAACTCTGGTTGGTAATGATTATCCAGACAAGTTCATCAAGAGATATAAAGTAGTCAGTGGAACACCAAGACCCACTCTACAACTCACCGCTAAGAAAGACGTATACATCAAGCTACCCTACTAATGGGTAATCATAGCAGGTCGACAGCTAGGCAAAGACTGAACGCTGCTGTTAAAAAGACTTTTTATGCAGTTAATATCATAATAATTGAGAGTGAAAAGCCAATGTGCCCATCTAAGCCCTTACAACTTTTAAAAAATGATGTCACTTCCCAATGAATTTACTAATTTGAATGTACGTGTGGACACACATACATAGGGAGGACTCATCGATCGCTGCAACTAAGGGCTTCAGAGCATATTCCTAAATGGCTCCAGAACCCATTAATGGTGAGAACAGGAGACCTAGCTCCTCTTTTGCGAAACATATTATAGATAGGACAGGACATAAAATTGATGTTGACACGTCTTTTAAACCTATCCATCCATAAAACGTGTTTGGGCAATGGCGTATCCTAAAGTTTTTGGAAGCCCTAGCGATTTGGAAGTCTAAACCACATTTATGCGTTCAAAGCAACAATTGATCATCACACCAAACCTCCCTTGTTAAGTTTTGTTTTGATACCACCAGCCAGGGTAGATGTACTATTAGCTCTGTTATTTGGTTTAGTGATCTTTATTGTTATTCTGACCTTCAATATGTCCTTTTAACTTGTCCTAACTTGTCTATTTTCTCACCTCTTAACTCTTTATTAATTTCATGCATATATATTCATTCCTATGACAAGTACGTGGAGTGTGATCAGATTGTTCGAAATGTGTTGCGCGCAAATACAAAATTACACGATTCAGACAAATTACGTCTTCTTATTGCTTTGTCAAAAGATGATTGTCATTAAGAAATGAGTCACTGAGACTAGTTGCAAAGTATCTCACAGTAATATTATCAGGATGACTATATTACAACGGGGAATTTAAGATATAGCAAAAAATATTCATTCAGACATCTATAAAACACAAAATAATTGAGCGAGCAAAGAATATCCTTTTCGATAAATTCCTCTTCTGGCTCTACAATTATATATACATATATGTTTATATACATAGAATATTCTAGAATAGTAGTCAATAACAATATTAGTGTGTTTTTTAAATAATATCGATTTGTTAAGTAAGATCACAATGGAATTACAGTTCATTAAAGATGCTTAAATTATAATAATAATAAAGATATAATAGCAAATAGAATATCAACTAAAATTAGGAAAATTCCACAACAAATTGAGGATCATTCAAACCTAGATGGCCAAGCGGGTAATGATAATGTCTGAACTAACTTCTTTTGGATGCACAAATTAGGCTTCTTAATCTGGATCCCAACAGTCAGTCTCAGCAATATTTAGTAGTCGAACTCTTAAGGCAAAATTGAGATTCGTAGGTATGCGGTAAATGATCCTGAAAGCATGGTTAACATCAATCTTGTGTTCTGTATCCACAAGATGAGTGAGATAGAATAGCGCTGCGAATAGATTTTGTTTGTCCTTTGCTTAACCAACCACTATGCAGGGTGATGTTCGGAAATTCGACGAGAAACACGCCTAATTGTACGGCCTATGCAACTAACTGGCTCCACAGGAGCAGTTAAATTGGTAGATACACATGGAAGAGGCGAAATTAGGCAGTTTGTCTTTTACTCCCGAACGCGAAAGAGAAGTGGTTTTGAAGACACAGCGTAATTCGGCAGCAGGGAATGCTCTTTTTACCGCATTTCTAAGGCGCTGTGTTAGTATCTCGCTGATGTTGTCCCCAAGGAACTGCATTTGTAAGAATAAGGCCTTCTTTTTTCGGAACTGTTGGTACCTTGGGCTGCTTTGATTTTAGATTCATATTCTTATCAATAAACTTTTCTGGATAACCATTTTCACTTAGCAACCGTTTAATATTATTAAGTTCCTCATCAAGACATTCATCCGAGCAGATTGCTCTTGCTCTGTGGCGGACCAAGCACTTTATCAGATTGCGTTTTATTTTAAATTTAAGATATCATTCTTTGTAAACGTTATCTAAAGAGTCTTTAATACAAATAATATCGCGAGAACGATCTCAAGATTCAAAAACTTTCTATGAACTCTTTCCTGTAGTCATGTTTTCTGTCTTTTGACTTATTATTGATTGATTGGTTGAACACTCATCAAATTAGTCATTTGTGTTCATGTTTTTTTCCAAGTTATCGTGTTCAATTAGAGATTAGATGACACTGTTTAATGAACGGCTTATCAAGGTGAAGGTCATTCGACTGTAATGAGTGATGCCTTTATTGTTTTTGATAATGCGTTAATGTAATCAGATATTGTTAAAAATTATATTTGTAAAACCTCAGCGAGATTGAAATGAGCAATTCCAGCGTTTCCTCAGTTCGTCAGTCTGGTCCGACACGTCTTCAGGGAAATTAATCGAAATTAACATAACAGAGGTTTATATATAATAGGAACATCACTCGTTTTTAAAATCTTTGTCCAATCATGAGTCGTTCAACAAGCATAATAAACAAAATTGTATGAGCTGTGATCAAAATTTGACCTCGGACTTACAAATATTGGTCTACCTTTGTTAAACACTTTAAACAGAATGTGTATGTAAAACATTTCTTAACGTCTCCATAAGAAGATGTAGACAGTCGAGAGTTTTGACCAAGTACGTGTCCATTTTTTATTTATTAATAAGGATTTCCTATGCAAGCTCAATCTTCAGAAAGAAGACAAAGAAAAAAGTCCGACAGGATGCTTCACCTAAACTCTAATCTTAAACACCATAATTTTGAAAATACGTCTAATCATAAAATTCTAGATACTAACAGTTTCAACAGACATGAAGGTGTGACACTAGCTGGTCAATGGCAAATCCTGATTAATAAATAAAAATGGATATGTATCACTAATTAATCATACTTGGTCAAAATTCTCGACTGTCCATATCTTCTTATGGAGACGTTAACAAATGTTTTACAACTGTTTACCCACACACACACACATACACACTCTGTTTAAAGTGTTTAACAAAGGTAGACCAATATTTGTAAGTCCGAGGTCAAATTTTGATCACAGTTCATACAATTTTGTTTATTATACATGTTGATACCTGTTTCATGACTGATATGATTGGACAAAGTTTTTAAAAAGAGCAAGAGATGTCCCCCTTTTTATATACAAACCTCTGTTATGTTAATTTCGATTAATTTCCTTCCCTGAAGAAGTTCGGACCAGATTTCCGAACTCAGGAAACGTTGGAATTAATCATTTCAATCTCTCTGAGATTTTACAAATATAAGTTTTTTACAAATATCCACTTCTCACTCGGCGCCCAATTATTTTGGGAACTATTCTGTCTAATCTTGACGACAGTTCATTTGAATTAATCAGATGTTGGTTGATAGATTCAGCGATTAACGTTAAAGATAGACTTCGCGAAGAAGTGATATTATTTTAGAGAACCACTGAGGAGATGTTTTGTTCCAGTTTGGAATTCTGCAATGGTTCTGATTCATCATCCTATCAGGTATTGGAACTAGGACCAGGAGTGTTTGCGAGGCACCTCATTTTCTCCTTTGTAATGGAATTTATCTTTCGAATCAGTCAGATTTCGATAAAGTCTGAAGACTAACTGACTAACAGGGTTACTTGTAAAGTTACACACACACACACACTCGAATACATTGGCGATGGGAAAACTGCGTCAGATGAATTAATAATAATAATAAATAATATTGACAATCTGCTTTATCACCGATTGATATCAGTTAGAGAACCATTGAAAACCAGGGAGTACTGGACAGCTGCTGTTTCATCCTAGTTTGGGAATCATCCGCAGTACGACCCCATCACCAGGATTCGAACCCAGGACCTTCCGGTTACAAGGCAAGCTCGTATACCATTCAGACACTGGGACCCGATTTGATGGCTCATGAATTCTGACTGATATCAATTCGTGATTTAGCGCGACACTCACCCTTACAAACCAACTATAGCAAATTAATCTGATGCTCACTGGTGACTTGCTACAGGATGGAGTTTCCTGGAGTTCTAGTGAGAAGTCATGACAAGTGAGGTCCAATTAGATATCACGTGTGTGGATGGATGTCCCACCAACGACAATGGTTGGGGTTGCGCTAAATCACGAATTGGTAGAAGTTAGAATTCATGGGCTGGCCATTGAATCGGGTCCCAGTGGCTGAATGGTATACGAGCCAGCTTGCCTTGTAACCAGAAGGTCCTGGGTTCGAACCCTGGTGGTGGGGTCGTACTGCCGATGATTCCCAAACTAGGATGAAACAGCAGCTGTCCAGTACTCACTGGTTTTCAATGGTTCTCTAACTGATATCAATCCGTGATCAACTCGTAAAAACATAACTAACCCTTACAAACCAAACTATAGAAAATCTGCTTTATTCCAAAAACAGTACTTATAATACAGAATGGAATTCTCAGCATTTGTCACAATACTGCATGTGATTTACTCGAAATATAAATAAAATTAAAACAAAATTAACCAGAGGAATTTGTCCACATTTACGGTATACAGTTAAAAATATTCGAAGCACGAATTGAGATTATTAAATATAATAATAATAATAACAGTGAGTTTGTTTCAAACAGTATTGTCGATTCAGTTTGGAAATTTTAGATATTAGTGTAAAACTTGGGCACTGTGGTGGTAGAGTATAACTCCATTATGGATAAAATTTCATTCTGATAAATCACACAGTGCAGTGTTGTACAGTAATATTAACTGATGACCACGTTTCGAGCACAAATTATTGCCACTCATAATCATATCAAGTCACTCACACAACTTTTTCCTTCATTTATATACATGAGTGGAATTGATGATTAGACATTTGAATGAAAATCAATATAAGATAATGTACATTCAGAAATAATAATATGAGTGTTATTGATCAATTGCAATCAGATGGGAAATGAGACGAGTGTTTTTATAGTCATAATATGTCATAATAATAACATCACAACATGATGACAAGTTACTTATTTTGACTATAAAAACACTCGTTCTATTTCCCATCTGATTGTAATTGATCAATAACACTCATATTATTATATCTGAATGTACATTATCCCGTATTGATTTTTATTCAAATGTCTAATCATCAATTCCACTCATGTATATAAATGAAGGAAAAAAGTTGTGTGAGTGACTTGATATGATTATGAGTGGCAATAGTTTGTGCTCGAAACGTGGTCATCAGTTAATATTACTGTATAACAACACGTGTGTGATTTATCAAAATAAAATCTTATCCATAATGGAAATTTTAGCATGTTATAGATTACTGAATCTAATGTTCTGTTGATATTGCAGCATGGTGAGGGGAAAACAAAAAATAACAGCAATTATGCAGCTTAAATTATGTTCACACTTATGAGAAAATAAATAAAAATAAAAACAAAAAATTGAGAGGATTATAAATATAAGAAGTACAATAACAATAAAGGTTGATGTTGTAAGGGTGGAGGAAATGGTTTATTTAGTAGTGCAAAAAAGGTTAGTTAGTTAGTTCGTCCCTGACACTATTTTCATCACATAAAATACGTGCCGCCAAATATGGTACAGTGGAATTTTTATACTTAGACGCACGTGCATAAAGTCTTCTGAAAAGACTTCTTGTTTTACCTGAAGAGGCAAAAGATGAAAGCTGAGGGTAAAGTGGGGGATGCTCACAATCTGACAAAATTCCTTTAGCAAATTTTTTGCATGACATTAAATGCCTATCAATGACAATATCAACGATATGATCCAATGGAATACCACTTGCCCTACTGACCGACAGTCATTAGAGTTCTACGAAGTATGACATAGTCTTTTTTAAGCAACCCGGAGGGGGGAATAAGGGTGAACAGTAAGGAAGAATAGGTAAGATGCACAAGTTGACGAACTGTAAGAGGAGGTAGTGATGTTGAGAGGATTGATAAATAGAAGAAAAGTTGGCTAGTCAATGCAATTCCTCTTTCATTTTCAAAATGAAAACCACCTCTGTAGAAGGTGTAAGCTGTAGCTTACCGATCTTAAAGACTCACCAAATAGATTTTCTGAACTTCTTGTAGATATTTAGTAAAGTAGCGTGCTACACCTTGTTGAGTCACACTAGCCAGCTGTTATTCTTAACAAAAATACCCAGTGTACTCAATTCATCTAACTGAAGTTTCTTATCACTAATGTATTCAGTCCTCAGATAGGTTTGTCATTGTTGAGTTAATCACAATTTAATCGATATCAAGTAGGGGCCAAGTTAAAATTTAAGCACCACTAACTAACTACCGATGGATTGCGACCGCACCAATGACCTTGAAACGCTCACTGAGCAATTTGGCGGAATTCGGCAAATAATATTGTCATCATCATTAAAATATGCTCATCGAAGTATTATGTTTTGAATAGGATATCTGGCAAGTTTCAGCTTAGGTTTGCGAAAGATTAAGTTACTCTTTAAGCCAAGGACGAGTAAGGGTTAGGTTAATCTAACAAAGGCGACAGTAGGTTTGGTTCGAGTTAGATTACAGATAGTTTAGGGATATTTTCACGTTAGGGTTAGGTTCAGGAAAGATTAGGGTTGTTGTTAGGGTTGGAAGACCTAAATAATTACATGCATACAATGTGGTTAAATTACTCTGTTGATATAAGAATAGAACTTGTGCACTGTGGCAGTAGAGTATAATTCCACTGTGGGTAAAATTAATTTTGATAAAGTCTCACAGCGTAATATTTACTGATGACAACGTTTTGAGCACAATATATTGCTCAGTAAATATTGCTGTATATCACTATGAAACTTTATCAAAATAAATTTTACCCACAATGGAATTATACTCTGTTGATACTCCAACCTAAAACTGAGAGCTATTTTTATCCCATTTGAGAGGAAGGTATCCTCTGTAACACTTTTATACAGTTTTTATGCAATTTCTTCTCATAAATATATGTATTCCATACACAAAAATGCCTCCTTCACATGATTGGTGCGTTCGAGGCCATTTGCTGACTGTGGTAGTTAGTGGTGCTTAAAGTTTAACTTTGTCCAAGTAGGATGCTCCATCATGAAATGATGAAATGCCAATGTAAACTCAAGATCCCGGATCATGAATGTGCACCACTGAAGAGTTCAAATCAAGGATGAAACATCTGTTTGACAGTTCTCTAAATGATACCACTTATTTTTTTTTTAACGAAATCTATCTCAAAGGTAAATCAGTTAATCTGTCAACATGTCACTATAGTAACACATGTTATCAAAAAGCGTTATTACTCACGGATGACCTTCACCTTAACAAATCATTAAAAACTGTCATTGTCATCTGATCTAACTAACATTGAAAGTGTTAAGCTTAGAAAAAATATGAACGCAAGTAATTAATGTGATGAATATTTTTCATCAAATCATAGCAGAGTAATAATAATAAGCCGTTTATTGAATCCTTTCTGGTTCACTTAGATACATTGAATTACTCGGAAAACACTGATTGGTCGATAACGCTTACCCAATCAATAATGAAATCAATATTCAGACTAAGTAACTACACTCATGGGTATAGAGGCAGTTTGAAACTTGGGGATGAAATGCACACATGAGTAGGTTGTCAGTTCCATTCGCTGGACATTGCTGATTAATACGGAATATGATAATAAGGATAATATCAATAGCTATATTCTGCACAGAATTTCCAGGACTGTCTTCAAATAAAATACCAAGTGACAGTAGATCTCATGATGCAGTGGTATCTGAACTGAAGTCAAAAATGTACAAAAAGTGTAAAATGATGATAATAATGTTAATAGCCGAAATTATAAGTTAGCTGAAATGGTGTTATTATGGATTACAAGTAGAAGGGGACTATTATTATTATCATTCCCTTGGGTTCCTAGTGGAACTTAGGGCTCCAACTTTGTTCTATTTTATGCCGTCATCTTCAGCTGGCTGACCCCAAGATTACCCATAATCTGTCATTTCCCCCTCCCCGCCACACAATCTCCTCCATGTCACACTCTCACAGACCATCCACGCGTCAATTTCCATTCGGATTCCACTGGAGTCATGGCCTGGCGTGCGTGGTCATTCGTCGGCCTTCTCAAGGTATGCCCGGTCAATCTCCATTTTCTCCTACATATTTGTTGGGCGATCGGCTCTTGGTTGGTTCGTCGCCAGCCAGCCAGAGTTTCTTGTTGCTAATTCTTTCTGGCCGGCCGCTTGGCCATTTGATCTTCACTATGGAGCTAGCCAGTGAAGGGGGTAGCTGTTGAAAGAAGTTTGCAGAAGTCTTCGTAACGCGCCCGCCAAGTTTCTAAATGACTTATCATTTGTGTTATTACAGCTTGACTTCACACCGTATTTTGGGCACAAGTATGAAATTTTCAGCATGTGATATCGGTAGCCCAAATTTTGCAGGCAGACTATAGATATCAAGCGTGTGTCGGTAGGGGGTCGAACCCCGGACCATGTGAATGGTCGGCGAGAGTTCTAACCGCTGTGCCACCGGCGCACAACCGTTCCGACTGCCTGTGGTTGAACCCGTGCTTCCTAGATAAGTGAATGCAGGAAGTAACCTTTATCAAATCTCGCCCGCTGATGGTGATTAGAGTTGGTTGCTGTTGTTGTTGCTGTTGGTTGGTTATTTGGTTATCTTCATCACCTCAGTCTTCTCTGTATTCAGGATAAAAGAGCCAGTTATTTTGCTAATAACGTATCAAGTTGTAGGTTTCTCGTCTAACATTGACTCTACCACGTAGAACTCGGGTCATATATGGTATCTATATTAGGTAAGTTTATTTCAATAACCACACAGTGATGACGTTTCGAGCATAAATTATTGACACTCATAACCATATCAATTTAGTCACACGTTTTCACAGTTTGTCTTATAATATATTTTCCCTCTTTCTGTCTCTCCATCCCCCCCTTGTTGTTTGTTGTCACTTTCCATATCTCTGGTGTATGTATTTTTTTATTCATTTACGTTCCCAGTAGAACATAGGGTGGCTTCAAGCTAGAGGCTTGAAGTTTCTGTAGCAGTGGTGATTATTTTTACAGGATGGGTTTGCTGTCCAGCTTCATGCCCAACGTTGCCTCTTTACCAGTCTTACTACTGGCTCAGTGAGGTAAAGTAGTGTGTCTGCCGCGGATCGAACCCTGAAGCACCTGCATGGTCGGCGAGCACTTTACCGCTATGCCACCGACGCACATATCTCTGGTATAGGAGTTGCATTATTCCTATTGCACGGAATGCCATGTGGTGATGACTGTGAAGTCAATAACACACAGGTCAATACTAGTAAATCGGAGTCAACCCTGATAAGTTAAATAATCTAGAAAGAAGCTCAGTCATTGCATTGCATTCACTTGCATGTAATCACAAAATAGGGGGGGGGTTGGACGGGGTGAGAGTATTAAAACGTAATATAGTTAGGTGAAGTAAGACAGAGAAGTTAATCAGTGAACCGCTGTTTATCGACTCAACACTGCACATATGCATTTGGAATGACGAAACACCTATCCTGGAGATATGTAGAATGGCAACAAACAACAAGGGGAGGATGGAGAGAGAGAAAAATGTATAATTGTTTGGGAGATTTGATTATGACGTGACATCGGTTAGGGAATCACTGGAAAACCTGGGAGTAATGGAGGGTCTTTTCGTCATATTTTGGGACTCTTCACCACAGGAAGTTCGAACCCAGGATCTTCTGGTTACAAGGCGAGCTCGTGGGCCATTAGGCCACTGGGACCCGATCCAATGGCCAGCCCATAAATTCCAACTTCTGCCAATTCATGACATAGTGCGACCACTTAACAATGTCTTTTTCGATGAGTTACTGCCTTACCTTTAGTCTGCTGTACCCTACTGATCATGGCTTACCACTAGAACCCCAGGTCACTGCCTGAATAGGGTCAGTCGCTAGTGAGCATCAGATCAATTTTCAAGTATTCGTTTTGTAGAGATTTTGTTTGAATGGTTGGAGGATCTCATTATTAATAGCTATCGAAGAGTCCCAAACTAGGACAAAACAGCTGTCCAGCATTCGCAGCTAGTTTTCCAATGGTTCTCTAACTGATGTCAGCTCATGATTAAATCTTCTAACCAATCAGGCAAAATCCTTACAAAACCAATACTTGAAAAATGTAAAAGACAAATCGTGAAGTCGTTTAACTAAATTGAAATGATCATGAGCAATATTTTATACTCGAAACCTTGTCATCCAGTTGTCATTACTGTATCGTCACTGTGTAATACTTAAAGTAAATTTACCTACTAGATGATTGGAAGCAATCGGCCACAGGAAGCCTTGTCTGACCTAGATTTTAGTGCTAGTTGGCACTCACCAGCCACTCCGGAAGGCGTATCTGTAACCTTGGAGGAACTCATGTCCCTTGTAATAGAATTCAGTCTGCACCAAACAAATGACTAGACACATAACACTGGTTACTAACTAGTGTCCAATCAGAAGCTCCTAATGCAGTCCTACATCAGGTCAATAGTGAGCCAGCCTGAATAACTCAGTGGTAACGTCTCTGACTGCAGCACCGGGTGATGCGGGTTTGAATCTCAGAAAGAACATGAGTTCCTTGAAGATTGTGGATATGCCTTGCTGACTGACTGGTTAGTGCCAACTAGCACAAAACCTAGGTCAAGCTATGCTTCCTCATGCCGATTACCTCCAACCACCTAGTACTGACTATTCAAAGTGTACCGTGATAGTGAACCATCTAGAATGTTGGCCACATTGCAACGTGACTAATATAATTCACTGGTTTAAGGATTTCATCATGAGCTGACATCGGTTAGCGAACGATTGAAAACCAGCCAGAAACAGGACTATCTCCTGACTCCTAGTTTAGAAATAGGGAGTGAAGTGGTAGAGGAGGTTGACCGCTTCACTTATTTGTGAAGTTGCATCAGCCAACGGCAGAGGGTTGATATCTGACGAAATTTCAGCACGGATACAGAGGGCTAGTTTCGAATATACCAGTTTACGCCGTGTCTGGCGTAGACGTGATATCCAGTTGGCTGTCGATCAAATGGCGTGTGTGCTGCTCAGTAGCAGTCCGCTCTGTCCTCCTTTATGACTGTGAGACCTGGCCATTGAGAGGAGAGTACATGAAAAGGCCGGTTAGCTGTCTTTGATCATAGGTGCCTGCGTTCTATATCCCATGTGAAGTGGTATAACAGGGTGAGCAATATTGAGGTGAGGCATCGGTCGAGTGCGAGGTAAAGAGGGGAAATCAATCGATGAGGCTGTGAAACTACATCGACTGAGATGGTTAGGACATGTGTTATGTATGCCTAGGCATCGCCTTCTTCGATGGGCAATGTTAGCTGACATAGGGTCAGGCTGCAAAAGAGCTAGCGGTTGTCAAACCAAAACATGACACCAGTCAATGGAGTCCACGACAGTTAGTTTAAGCCAGTCACGTTGGAAGGTGTAGACTTCCTGATTGGTTGGTGTCCTCAGGACAGCAAAAATCAATGGCTGGATGGAGGAAATTGGTGATATGGCTCAAAGTGATCGTCCTCAATGGCTGGCGCAGATGCATCCACTCCTTGTGACTTATGATTTCCAATGAAACTGTTTTGTTCATCGTTATTACTATTCCTTTGTCTCATATCCCTGCTTACTGCCTCTATTTTGCATTTCTTCTACTTTCTTCTGTTGCTTTGTGTGATACATGTGGGGAGTGTGGCGACTTGAACTGCTACACTTCGATGCAAAGTTCTATGTTGAAAATAGACAGACAGACCTAGTTTGGGACTCTTCATCAATGGCTTAATGGTATACGAGCTTCCTAGTCTCGTAACCAGAAGGTTCTGGATTCTGACCCCTTGTGGTGGGTGCGTACTTCTGACGAGTTCCGAACTAGGCTGACAAAACAGCTGGCTATCCAGTACTCCCAGTTGGTTATCCAATGATTTTCTAACTCATGTCAGCTCATGATGAAATCCTCCAACCGATCAAACGAACAGAATCCCTACAAAACCAATACTTGATCATAAAATTCAGTCTGCACCAAAGACAGGACTAGACACATTACCCTGGTTACTAACTAATGTCCAATCAGAAATAAACTTACCTAATATGGAGTGATTTTTGTCAGGCCAATTTTTAAACAGGCCGCCCTTAATACTTTTGAGTTGCGAATATTCCTCTTAGTTGAGCTTTTTGCTTTCCATCAGGAGAAACTATAGTCAATTTTCAATTACGCAACTGCGTGTATATTTGAAAGCTACGAATTTCCTTTCAGCCAATATTATTAATAATAATAATATTAATAATAATAAGGGTATTAGTAATTACGCATCTAAGACAAAATTTAATTGAATTTCATTAGACAACCCTCTCTGTTTAAATGGAAAAGACATCAGCATGCCTTCGTATATATTTACGTCGGTAGAATTATTATCATTATAATTATTTTCAAAAATCGAATGGTATATTCATTAGTGTAATAAGTAATAATAATAATCATAAGAATAATGGCCTCTAAGTTTTGTAATCTAATACGAATTTCAATATCATGTTTAAGTTAGTTAGTCAGTTGGTTCGATAGTTAGTTAATTCGTTGATTATATCACATATCAACGCAGTCATCAGTGTACGTCTACGCACACACACACACACACGCACACATGTACACATCCTGGCACAAATGGATGTACGTGTTCGTACATCATATTTAAAAAACAATGAATAATCTCTATTTACATGTTCAATGTCTCAATAATAAACACCGGACTTAGCACACTCACATTCAAACACACTCATAGATACACACGCACACACATACACACACGCACACAGATAGACAGACAGACAGAGAATAACACAAAGCAGCAGTGATTCCATTCTCGTCATCTGTTTCCTGTTCTACTATTGAGTTTTAGCTTGAATCCAGGTATAAACACAAGACGGATTAACATATGTAAATTTGTAATTGTATTTTATTATTATTAATTTCATTACTATTATTATTATTACTGAAAATGTATATATATAAAGTTATACAATTGTTAGCACACATATACGAATAAGTGCTGTGATAACAATTTCAAATAAATGTGCGCGTGTGAATTTTCAAACAAAAATATTGGACATTGAAATAAATGATCAATAAATAGATAAATAAATATATTCAATGCGCTTTTGTTTTATTGTAACAAAGAAACTCATTTTAAGTGTTGGTTTATAGGGATTTGATTTGAATGGTTATAGGATTTCATCATGAGCTGACATCCGTTGGAGAACCATTGAGTAACCTGGGGGTACTGGACAGCCAGTTGTTTTGTTCAAGTTTTGGGCTCTTCATTAGTACGTATCCACCATCATGGTTTGAACCCATGAACCTTCGGTTGCCATTTAGCCACTGGGATCCGATCCAATGACCAGATCATGAATCCTAACTTTTACCAATTCACGATATGGAGCAGAAGTTGGAATTGATCGACTGGCCATTGGATCGGGTCCCAGAGCTCGCCTTGTAACCAGAGGGTCCTAGTTTCCAACCCTGGTTGTGGGTGCGTACTAGTGAAAATTCCAAAAACAGGACGAGAAAGCTAGCTGTTCAGTACTCCCTGGTCGTCTTCCAATAGTTCTCTAGCCGATTTCAGCTTATGATAAAATTCTGAAACTCATTTTAACTTACTTAATTACAATGAAAGAAAATACACAGAGTAGCTTTACTTTGTTCCATCAGTCTGTGTTTGATTTTTCTGTTCATTGAATCAATAGTTGTCAGTACTTGTTGCCACTTCAGTTTTAGTTATTATTATTATTGTTCCTTTGGGTTCCTAGTGGAACAAAGGGCTTCAACTGCACATCTCCACTTGTTTCTGTCCTCTGCTGTACTTTTCACCTGCATCCATGTTAGTCCATACTGTTTCAACTCCTCTTCGCACGATCTCCTCCATGTCACCCTTCCACCGACGAACAACTCGCCGCCTCCCTTTGGGTCCCACTCGAGCGTTGGCCTGACGCGCAATGTCACCCAGCGAATGGCCTCCTCAGTGAGTGTCCAATCCATCTCCACTTTCTCCTCCATATTTGTTGAGCGATCGGTTCTTGTTTTGCTTGTTCCCATAGTTCCTTGTTGGTTCTTGTTCTTTCCGGCCATCTGATCTTCAGTGTATAGAGCGAAGACGGTTGTTGATAAAGGTCTGCAACAGGCTGTTGGAAATATTCTTTGTGACACACTGGCCAAGTTTCTGATCCATCCGTGTAGAAGAACTGACTGACTTGACGTTTGTATTGAAAATCCGAATCATTTTGTTGTTGATGCTGAGTGACGAAGATTTCCAGATTGGTTTCAGGTTGATGAATGTGTTCCTCGCCTTCTCGATTCTCGATTTGACATCCTCGTCTGTTCCTCGTGTAGTTGAGACAATGCTGCCTAGATTCGTGAATAAAGTAACCTCTTTCAAATCCCTTCCGTTGATGGTGATTGGCACTGGATGTTGCTGCTGCTGTTGTTGTTGTTGGTTGGTTATTTTCATAACCTCCGTCTTGTCTATGTTCGGTTTGTCGGTTTTCGCTTGTAGGTCTTCGATGTTGTGTGACATCACACATACATCATCCACGCGCGAAATCCAGGTCTTCTAGGTTCTTCACATCGGTCCAGGATATCCCTGTCTTCTCGTTTCCCACTGTCTGACGACGCATAATCCAGTCCACCACAGTTAGGAATATCATTGGTGATAATAAGCACCCTTGTCTGACTCCTGTGTTTACTCCAAACGCCTCGCTGAGTTTTCCGTTGTGGATCACTTGACATGTGACGTTGTCGTACAGCTGTTGAATAAGGTGGATGAATATTTGTGGTACGCCGCAGTACTCGAGTAGTTTCCAAATTACTTTGCGGTCAACGCTATCGAGTTAGAGAGAAAATAACAGAAAGTTGAGAAGCAAAGATAGGTAAGGAGGGGAAATTAATCAATGAACTTGTCAAGATTAATTGATCGAGGATGGTTAGGACGTGTGTTACGCATACACAGTCTTCGTCTTCCTCGACAGACAATGTTAACTGACATCGAATTAGGTTGGAAGAGTGTTGGAGGTGGTCAAACCAGGACTTGGCTTCAGTTCATGGAATCTTTAACAGCCAGTTTGATTCACATACACAGGAGTTGACTGCCATGTTAGGGTCCTTGGGAAGCTAAGAACTAATGCCTGGAAGACGATTGATGATATAGCTAAAAATCGATCTCAGTGGCTCTAATTTCCAGTATCCTTTAAAAGAACGAGAAGTTCAGCAAACAGATGTTTATCTTTTAGGCGATTTCATTCTCAAAAGCAGATGTACAATCATCACATTTATATAGATAAGTTAGCGGAGATACAATTTTTATTTAATTCCCCATAAAACTGACAAAAGAGATTGATATGAAGGCGTTTGAAGGTGTGAATAACGAGATCATGAAGGATCCAGTATGGCTGCAAAGAGGTTCAATCAGAAGTGCCATAACTGAACACCTCGTCAGTGTACCTGTCACAGCATCTCAACTACCTTATCCATCATTCAGAGTCACTTACAAAGTGGACAAAAATCTACGAGAAGACAGTGTGTTTCCGACTTCTTTTTACTACTGCAGAAGCCCTTGCCATATCCATCGATACTTTGGAGCCACTCGTTCAAAAGATACTAGTTCAGCCACTACCTTTGCCACAGTTCGACTCCTTATTTTTCAACTGTCGGTTTTCAGGGACTTGATTGGTTTCATGATGAAATCCTGCTTAGCAAATGTTGTCACCCACATAGACTTCTCAGTGTATGCCTAATACAGGCAGGTCGTGGAGTGGAACATGAATCAGTAGTGACAAGCTGGATGTTGGAGGGCTGAAGGAGTGGTTATAATATGAAGAGAAAATAAAAGCCTGTATGTAATCAAGGAGCTGGCAAAAAACAAAGTGGAATAGTGATGATATAAGTATAAAACTTGGGCACTGTGGTGGTAGAGTATAACTCTATTATGGATAAGATTTTATTTTGATAAATCGCACAGTGTTACACAGTAATATCAACTGATGACCACGTTTCGAGCACAAATTATTACTGCTCATAATCATATCAAACTGCTCACCCACACAACTTCTTACCTTATTTATATACATGAGTGGCATTGATGATTAGACATATGAATAAAAATCAATATGGGATAATGTACATTCAGAAATAATAATATGAGTGTTATTGATCAATTACAATCAGATGGGAAATACGACGAGTGTTTTTTACAGTCAAAATAAGTAACTTGTTAGAATGCTAGAATGATGTACGTGAATTGAAATAGAATTTTAAGATTATTTATTATCCTCCTCTGATTTGACTGACTGGTGGTAATAATATCTTCCATATTTCAGGTATTTGTATTGAGTCATTCCTGTTGCATGTGTGGTGTGTAGATTCAATGAACCAGGCAGGATTCAGTAATCAATCTCTCTCTCTCCACCTACCTAGATTACTTTTTAGAATTCTGACTCTGTCCCACCCACCGTATTGTGTGCTTCCGTGTTAATGCTGAGCTTTTGTCTAAACTACTTATCTTCTCGAGTCATCCATTGTTACCTTAGCTAAATTCTTATGTTCCGATAATGTGATTACCTCCGATCTACCAGTTTGAAGAAGTAATCTGTGTAGGTGAAGAGAGAGATTGATTACTGAATCCTGCCTGCCAACACAACACATGCAACAGAAATGACTCAATGCAAATACAAGAGATATGCATGGAAGATATTATTACCACCAGTCAGTCAGTCAAATCAGAGGAGGATAATAAATAATCTTAAATTGTATTCTATTTCGATTCATTTCACATACATTATAACATCCTAACAACTTACTTATTATGACTATAAAAACACTCGTCTTATTTCCCATGTGATTGTACTTGACTGATAACACTCGTATTATTATTTCTCAATGTACATTATCTTATACTGATTTTTATTCAAATGTCTAATCATCAATTCCACTCATGTATATAGATGAAGGAAAAAAGTTGTGTGAGTGAGTGACTTGATATGTTTATGAGTGGCAATAGTTTGTGCTCGAAACGTGGTCATCAGTTAATATTACTGCACTGTATAGCACTGTGTGATTTATCAAAATAAAATCTTATCCATAATGGAATACTGATGTCCTACTGGAACCATATGTTCCATCTAGAATCCAAAGTACGAATAATAGTAATAACAGATATAATTTGTAGGGAAATAAAGCTGACTGGTTGAATAGTGAAACGTCCTTTATTAGACTCGGATAACCACTGATTGCAGGTCTCGAGAACTTGAAAATGAAATATGATATGAAAGTACAGTCAGCTCTGTCATAGATGATTTCTTCGAGGAAAAAATCAATTGATGTGAACAATTTCAGTTGATTTTTCTAGCAGGTTAGATAAAAGTTATGAATAGGAGGGGGGGGAAACATGACACAAATCTACGAAGTTTTTGGCTGTTTTTCAAGGCTTAATTGAGGTCCTCGAGTTGGCTGGATGCTACTGGTGACATAGATTTATCTTATGAGAAGACACAGATTCATGTGGTTATCCTGCTTCTTTCATATTTCATACAATTATTCCCCTTAATGAATTTGAACAAAGCAAGAACTACAGTTTTAGCAGAACAAAGTGGTACCATCTTTTATTTCGTTGCCTTCTCGTCAGCTGCTTACAGGGCAAAAACATTATTAAATATATCTACAAAAACAATTTAAACATACTTGCACAGAGTTCATTTTAAACAAAAGTCAATCAATCAACATATGCATACAGTAATAATATATACAAATATATATAATATTAAACACTATTCCGAACAATAATAATCATGCACAATGGAAACTTTTCAGCATTTCGCATTCAGATGAAAGAGAGATGAAAATATCCAGTTACCAGGCAGAGCAAGGAAAGACAGATAACCGCTTCTTTCAGGTTTCAGGCACTTGATGGAAATGGCTTCAGCAAACTTAAGGAGGATTGAACTCTTTTGCCTATTGATAATTTTGAACGACTTTCCGACGTCCACCTCATGTATGACCCATGTTAAGGAGATACCTGAAGATGGCACTGTTTAAAGCATTTGTTCCCTTTAGACGTAGGCTTTTTGGTACATGTTCAGAAAATCGTAGATATGCCCTTCTTTCTGTTCTTCCAATGTAACTGCTCCCGCAGATACATGTAAATTTGTATATACAGTTGGAGTTAACATGAGAAGGATATCTATCGATTTTTGATTGCACCAAAGAGCAAGTTGTTTGATAGACGGGGACGAGCTTAGCTGCAGGAGAGACTCTGGCTAGTGATGTACTCAGCCTTCTGTTGATTCTGGCTGCAATGTTTTCACTTTTATAATCAAGCTGAATGTATATTGGCTTCTTACCCACTGTGATTTGTTTTACATTTGTGACTTCAAATCTTCCATACTTGTTGATGAAACTTTGAGCGTACCCTCATTGCTCTTCAACATCTTTTCAAAAAACTCATATTCTTCCTCTAATTTCTCTATAGAGCATATTCTCCTCGCTCTATAGTACAGAGTATTGACTAGTCCGCGTTTAAAGCTATTTGGGCAAAAGCTATTCACGATATCACCAGTCCTCCCAAGTGGCTAGCTACCCAGCAGTCGGTTGGTTTGAGTAGATTCCGTTGTCTGAGGTGTTGAGTCAAACCGGTTACAGTGCGCTGATGAACTCGGCCGCAAACAAACAAGCCAAACGGCTATCCTCTTGTGTTGCGTAGATCACCACCTCGATCTACCTGGCTGGCAAGTACTACTAGTTGTAATGAGTCGTATTTAACTACTAATATCGACTAATCAGTAGTATATAGTTTTATACATCATCGACTACAACAACAGTAGTCTTAAACTCTTCCTGCTTGTTGATGGTATTAGCATAACTGTTATTACTGTTATCATTATTATTTATCGTCAGTATTGTAATAATTGAATATCGCATGCTTTATATGATTAAGACTTAACAACGCGGCTGTTCATTACTTGTCATCGGTAGGAGAAATGTCCTTTTAGGATAGTAATATTTATTAACCGGTTATATACACGTAGATATTCATTTTGGCAAGGAATACGTCTGAAAGTCGTTGCCAAAAATAAAGGGGAAAATAAAGAACACTCCAGAGATTGACTAAGCCTAAAAATAAAAGAGATGGAATCACTGAAATGACCTTTAAATCTTTTCATTCGACCATACTGAGTGCGTTCCTTTAAAGCAAAAAAAAGCGCTTTTGTTGATAACACTCCTCCGTACTTGTACTTTTAAATATGACTAAGATAAGTTTATAATTGTCATTATTATGTCTCTGTAATATACCAAAAACTTAAAATCGACGGATTTTGCCGTGATAATATTCTCTTAAGCATACATTATTATCGGGGGGAACTGGACAGCCATTTCGTCAGCTAGTTTGGGACTCTTCAGCAGTATGCACCCCACGCCACAGTGGGGTTCGAACCCTGGACCTCCTGGTTACAAGGCTAGCGAGCTTGTAAACCACTAAGCCTCTGGGAACCGATCCAATGGACAACCCATGAATTCTAACTTCCATTAATTCATGACATAGCACGACCACTTCGCCATATCTTCTTCAATGAGTAACTCATAATCGCGCAATGTCATGAATTCGCAGAATTTAGAATTCATGGGCTGGCCACTGGATTGGTGGGTCCCAGTGGCTTAATGGTCTACGAGCTCGCTAGCCTTGTAAACAGAAGGTCCTGGGTTCTAACCCCCTTTGAAGTGTGCATAATGATGAAGAGTCCCAAACTAGGACCAGAGAAACAGCTGTCCAGTTTTCCCTCGCAGGTTTTCCAATGGTTCTCTAACTGATGTCAGCTTATGATGAAATTCTCCAACCAATCAAACAAAATCCCTACAGAACCAGTACTTGAAAATACATTATTATCATTATTATTATTCCCTTGGGTTCGGAGAGGAACATAGGGCTTCAACAGCAAATCCCCATTTCATTTTGTTCTCTGCCGTCCTCTTTATTAGTCGGCTCCGTGATTGTCCAGAAGCTGTCATCTCCACTATGTCACCCCAGATTCCCAGCGCAAATTGTTCCCACTTGAACGCCTGGTTAATCACCGATATCACTTGACGTTCTCCTCACTATGTCCGACCTATATACATTTTGATTCTGCACATTTGCTGAGCAATCTGAGTCCTTGATCGATTCTCTCTTAAAGTTTTGTTTTTGTTAATTCTTCCGGACTGGCCATTTGATCTTCATTATGAAGCCAGCGAAGTCAGCTTTTGATGAAAGTCTTCAGCAGGCTGTAGGAAATGCTTTCAAGTATTGGTCAGCCCATGATTACAAAAATCTATAAAACCAATACATGAAAATTAATCTGATGCTCACTAGTGACTGGCCCTATTCAGGCAGTTAACCTGGGATTCTAGTGAGAAGCCGTGACCAGTAGGATACAGCAGGTTGAAGATGAGGCAGTAACGCATCGAAGAAGACATTGCGAAATGGTCGCGCTATGTCGTGAATTGGCAGAAGTTAGAATTCAAGGACCATTGGATCGGCTCCGAGTGGCTTAATGGTCTACGAGTTAGCTCGCCTTTTAATCAGAAGGTCCTCGGTTCGAAACCCTACGGTGAGTGCATACTGATGTAGAGTCCCGAACTAGGACGAAACAGCTGTCCAGTACTCCCAGGTTTTCCAGTGGTTCTCTAACTGATGTCAGCTCATGATGAAATCCTCCAACCAATCAAACAAACAAAATCTCTACAAAACCAATACTTTGAAATGCTTTCGACGACACGCAGGGCAAATTTCTGTCCTATATAGAAGAACTAACTTAACCCATGATTCCTCTGATAAATTTCGATAAGGCAAGAGAAACCAGATTTGTGCCATAAAAATGGTGTCGTTACTTTTTTATTTCACAGATTCTAATCAACTGCAGGTGCGTCGGTGGCATAGAGGTTAGGACGCTCGCCGACCATGCACATGGTCCGGGGTTCAATCCCCGGCTGGCGCACTCCTTTACCTCGCTAACCCAGAAATAGCGCTGGTTAAGAGGAAAGGTTGGGCATGAGGCTAGCAACCCCATCCTGTTAAATAAACACTGCCACAGAAACTTCAAGCCACTAGCTTGAAGCCCTATGTTCCACTGGGGAACGTGATGGAAAAAAATCAACTGCAAACTGTTTTTTCCATTCCTTATACATTCTCAGTGCAAAGTAGGGCTTCAGGCTGTGAAGTTTCAGTAGCCTCATCATACCCGACCTTGCCTCCTGACTAGGCTCACTGTCAAGTGGTGAACTGGACAAGGTTTCAGAAACACATATGCCAGGAATCGAACCTTGGAGCATATGTGTGGTTGGCAAGCATTTTACCTCTGACTGACCACCTAAAATTGTGACCGTTATATAAAAGAATGGAGAATAATTTTGAAAAAAAATATCACAGGAAATGTTATAAATTAGGCTATTCAAAATGTAAACATAGCAGTCTTTTTAGTTCACATAGTAACCAATTTATATGCACATGGTAAAGCAGACGGTGGATAGAGGGAAGTTAAGCGTGGGGAAGACGTAATAAAGAAAAATTCATGAACATTGTTACCATGTAGGATTATATAACAGCTCAAGAAAATCATAGATGTTCAGTTTTGATTTGGACGAATTTGATTGATTTCAAATTTCATCACGAGCTGACCTCAATCACAGAATTATCAGTAAAACGTATTACCATGGTAGATTCAGAGTCACGACCATCTCCTTTTGTACACAGAGACCTGGTTTATAAACTTGAATTGCACAAGCCTCTGCAATTGCAAGCATCTTCTTGTTTCTTTGTCTGTCTGCTGACAATAGTGAATGACTTGACAGTGCATCAATATGATGTCCGTAATCCACAAGATGTTTTGTTATTGATGATTTTGGCACTTTGCACTCAGCTGTTTTCAACCATTTTGGCAAATGCCCCATCATGCGAGTAGACAATCGCCTTTCCGTACGACCTATGCATTTGCTTCCACAAACTACCATGGTAATACGTTTTACTTATAATTCTACCTCTTATCATTATTATTTTTATTATTATTATTCTCATTATTATTATTATTCTTGATTCATTTAAAACTATCCTTTATCAGTAGGATTATCTTAGCTGACTTCAACACTATTATTATTGTTATTATAACTATTACTATTGACATCACTCTGTTTGTAATTCTTCTTATATTCTCTAATGTCTAATTGTTTATCTAAGTGATATAATTGAAGCATAATGCAATTTATCTTAATTTTGATCTCTCATACTCTCTCTCCCTTATCTATTTGAACATGACCCGGAAAACATTCGCACCTGTCTTTCTGCATGACTAATTCAATGTAGTTTATTTACTTATCAGTCTTATATCTCTCAATGTAATTTCAATAGTATATATTTCTCCGTGTATGTAGAGTATTCAGCTGACGAGTTCTACCGAAATTTGATGAATTCATTAAATCCTGCTTTATTAACCTTTATTGCTTGTTTTAAAAGATGAAGTATTGAGCCTATTTTCTCCTCTGGTAAGAATCACAAAGGTACTTTGTAAACGACCCTGTGGACCCAATTAAACAAAATAATATAATTTACAAAATACCTTGCAATGACTGTGAGTTCAGTCAACTACATAGGTCAAACTAGTAGATCGGGAGTAGTCAGATTGTCAGAACATAAGAATTTAGCTAAGGGAAGAATGGTTGACTCCGAGGAGATAAGTAATTTAGAGAAAAAAGCTCAGCAATCGCACTACATGCATTAGCACACAACCACATAATAGCGTGGGTGCAAGAGGGTTAAGATTCTAAGAAGTAATCTAGGTAGGTGGAGATAGAGATTGATTGATTACTGAATCCTGACTGGTTCATTGACTAATCTACACCCAACACATGCAACAGAAATGACTCAATGCAAATACCAGAGATATGCATGGAAGATATTATTACCACCAGTCAGTCAAATCGGAGGAGGATAATAAATAATCTTAAAATTCTATTTCAATTCACGTACATCACAACATTCTAACAAGTTACTTATTTTGACTATAAAAACACTCGTCTTATTTCCCATCTGATTATATTTGATTGATAATACCCATATGATTATGTCTGAATGTACATTATCCCATATTGAATTTTATTCAGATATCTAGTCAGTTCGACACATGTATATAAATGAAGGAAAAAGTTGTGTGAGTGAGTGACTTGATATGATTATGAGTGGGAATAGTTTGTGCTCGAAACGTGGTCATCAGTTAATATTACTGTATAAGTAATACACTGTGTGATTTATCAAAATAAAATCTTATCCATAATGGAATTCTAACTCCTACCAATTAGTGATTTTAGCTCGACTATTAGTCAATGTCATTGCTGACGAGTATTTGTCCTCGTTCCCCACTGGTCCTTACTTCTTGCTGCAGCTGGTCACTAACGAGCATCAATTTAATTTCCAATATTTTGTTCGTAGTCATTTAATTTGTCTCTAGCTAAATCACGGATTGATATCAGTTAGAGAACCATTGAAAATCAGCCAGTACTGCAGCACTGGAAACTTTTTTTCGTCCTAGTTTGGGACTCATCACAGTTCTCACCCACCAGGTTTTGAACCAAAGGCTTTTAAGTAACTAGACATGCTGGTTCGGATAGAATAGAATGGCCCATGAGTTCTAAAACCCTTGCGACTGACGGAAATTCTTTCCCTTAGAGAAAAAGCTTCCTCTTTTGTATGATTCTACCTAATATTTTCGAAAATATATTTTTAGTCTTTTCGGTTATTCTTTCTTTTCTTTTTTTTACAAAACTCGGTTAAAATCAGCTAGTTAATAAACACTTTTAAAGATAATTTTGAAACACTCTTTAAGATTGTAGGTACCTAGAGACGAATTGAGAGAAGGACAGAGAGTGAGACAAAGAGAGACGATTTATCTGACATCCGAATATTTGAAGCCACCTGTTGTGTATTTGTAAGAATTGAACTAATTAGGCGGAATTATATATATATATATATTTGTATGTATGAAAGAGAGGGTTTATAGGTAAATTGTAGGTAAGTGCATATATCGGTGTCGTCATTATAAGAAAGGATGGTAAACTGGACAATTTGTTCTTACTTGTGTCTTTCTGTTTTCATACTGCATTCAACAAAAAACTGAAGAAGCAATCCTATAATTTCATGTCTGTATAAGGCTGAACTAAAATGTCTTGGATGGCACTGAAACATGAGCAATCAGATGATATTCCTCTTGAAATAGGAATAACACTTAGTCAGTGCTGTTCATAATACACAAGATTTGTAGTTCAGGTGGATGATTTGCAATTAATAGTGTTCTCTGAGCTGGTTCTTTTAGTTGTGGAGCTTTCGTCGTCCCCCCGATGGACAACATCCTCCTTCAGCGCAATATTTAGCATAAAGTGAAATGATTTAAATTTTTTCATGAGTGATAGAATTGCGTCTCCCAGTAACCATCTTTACATCTGTTTTGATCATTTTCTATTGACTTGGATTTCAAACATTCTGGTCACCTGGGATTTACTTTTTATTAGTTGGTAGTTTTGGTCTATATTAACATGTTTGCTAATCGCTGATTCGCTTGAGTACCAGGCTTCTAGGAATCCCCTGACTGCAATTTTAGTGTTTCCTCTGTTTAAGATTTCGACATTATCCCAATCAAACTGATGTCCATAATTGTCTATATGCATTGATATGAAAGAATATATATCATGTCTTTTCACGGCTGATTTGTGTTCCTGGATTCTGATTCGAAGGGGACGCCCACTTTGGCCGATGTAATGCCTGTTACAGTTCATACAATTTATTTTGTAAGTGGTATTAATTTTATCTCCTTTTTCTGTTAGATCTTTCGGTTTGCACAATATCGAATTAGATGATTTGACTGGCTTGTGTGCTATATCCATTTCAAATGGTTTCAATATTCTAGCTGTTATTTCAGGGATATTTTTCATGTATGGTAGGATGAATTTTCTTGTGTTCTTTGATGATGGTTCCTTGTTGGTGTTATGATTCGATTTTAAACACATTTTGATGAAATTTTGTGGATAACCCTTCTTTTTGTAGACCGTTTGTAGCGAATTTTTCTTCCATTCTTTTCAACTCTGGAGTACTACAGTGTGTTTGGATTCTTGTAAACAATGTTTGCACACAGTTTCTTTTCCGAGTAATTGGATCATTCCACTTTATGCTAAATATTGCGCTGAAAGGGGATGTTGTCCAGAAGGACGACGAAAGCTCTGCAACTAGACCAACCAGCTCAGAAAACACTATTAATTGCAAGTGCTGTTCATAATCATATCAAGGTACTCAAACGCTTAACTTCCAAACTTCTTTTATGTAACTCCTTTGATTTTATTGGTATTAATATTCTTCATATCTCTGGTATCCATGTTGCAGCATTTCTGTTACACGTGTTAGGGATGTAGACTTGATGAACAAGGAAGGACTCATTATTCAACCTCTCAACCTCTCCACCTACCTTTATTACTTTTTGCAACTGTATCCCTGTCTCATGCTATTGTGTGATTGTGTGTGTGTGCGTGTGTTTATGCATTCGTTGAAATTGTTGAGTTTTCTTCTAAATTACTCATCTTCAAGGGGTCAGCTATGCTGCCAGTTAGCTAAATTCTGATGTTTCGTTAATGTAACTGGCCCTTGATCTACCGATGAAGTCGACGTAACTCACAGTCATTAGAAGGTATTTGGTAGATCAAATTACTTTGTCCAGTTGGGTCAGCAGGGTACACTAGACAATAGAGCTTTTCGCTGAGTGAGTTTATAGATTCAAATAACATCCTAGATTCTGCTTCATAAATAAGCCTACGTGGGGTTCCAGATGTTCCTTGTTTATGTGGCAAAACTACTGCAGACGACTGAAACTCTTTCTTATTTAGCTTATGGTCACTAGTTTCCTTTCTTGTAAGTCGAGGGTAGTCAGATTATCGGAGTATGAGAATTTAGCTAGGTGTAAAATGATTGATCCCAAGAAGACGAATAATATGGAGAAAGACAGCAATCATAATGCCTGCCCTAACACACGCAATCACACAATAGGACAGAAGAGAATTACAGTTCTAAATGCAAATATAGGTAGGAAGACAGTGAGGTGTGCGTCGGTGGCACAGCTGCAGAATGATCGCCGACCACACAGGTGGTCTGGGGTTCGATCTCCGGCCCCCGACGCACTCCTTAACCTCACTAGGCCAGTAACAAAAAAGCTGGTAAGGAGGAAAGGTTGGGCATGAGGCTGGATGGCAACCCCATCCTGTAAAAATAATCACCACTGCTACAGAAACTTCAAGCCTCTAGCTTGAAGCCGCCCTATGTTCCATTCGGAACGCAAAGGAATAAAAAAATATAAGAGTTGAAAAGCTTGAAGGTTGATCCTTGAATCATCGTTCACAGAGTCTATGCCTAACACCTTCAGTAGAGATGACACGATGCCAGCACCAGAGATATGCAGAAAGAGTATTATAAACAATAAAATCGAGGAATAATAATAATTTGCTTTATTCCAGAAACAGTACAGTGGTACAGTGTGGAATTTTCAGCACATATCTACAATATTTGCATCTAATTTTACCGACGTTTAAAATAAGTATTAAACAAACAAAAAAAAAGTAAATCTGAAGACACCAACAGCAAAAAAAAAACCAAAAAAAGAAAAAACAGGATAAACACAAAATAATTATGAATGCGAAAAAGTACCAAAGTCTGCCAAGGTCTAATGCAGTGTTTGTGGTGGTAGTGTGAGTAATCCTGAATAATACAAAATTTTTTTTGAGGTGGTGACTATGGCATTCACAAACAATGATTGTCAGTTTAATATTGCCGAAAAGTATAGAAAATAAGAAAAGCAACCACAAAACTAATAATTACATGATGGTTAATGACACGACAATTTTGTAATACTCATAGTGCTAATATAGTCGGAACCAGTGATACACAATAGAAGGAATATAGTAAAGTACAAAAAAGGAAGCCAATGTTAATATTTCAGGTAGCTAAGTAGTTTGAAGAAGGAGTTCACTAAAGAATACGAAATAAGAGAGAAATAAAAAAGTATGAAATTATGTTGTTAATAACAAAGCAAGTCACAGGTTTCACGCTTAACATTATCTCTGTCGCTTAGAACACGGGCCAAGTATGGTATCGTTGAGTTCCTGTACTTGGTTGTACGAGCATAGATTCTTTTATACTGATTTCTGGTTTTACTTGATGAGATACAAGACGAGAGTTGGGAATAGAGGGGGTGTTGGGGGTCTGAGAGTATGGTTTTAGACCATTTTTCACATGTATTCAGATGCCTATCAACTAAAGTAGTGACGAGCTGACTGAGATTAACACCACTAGTCCTACTAACTACTGTCAACATCCCTCTCAGGATGGAATAGTCCTTTTTCAGTAGACCAGGAAAGACTAACGGGGAGCATTAAAGTAGAATAGGTAGGATACAAGAGTTGACAAATTGTGAGAGTAGAGGTTTGGTGATTCCGGATTGTCTAAGTTTCTTAATGTAGTAGGTAAGACAGAACACTTTCCTAGAAATCATTAGGATATGAGATGTCCAAGTAAGGTCAGAAGATAGAACTAGACCGAGGTATTTTGCATTAGACTTAGTTTCAATTTTAGTCCCCTCAATGCAACAGTCTTCATGAGAACTTACTAGTGTTTGTAGATCTCGTTTATGCCTAAGGGAGAAGTCGACAGTCTGGCATTTTGAGGGATTCAGCATGAGACCATTTAGTTTGGACCACTCACTGATGTCCGACAGGAAGCTATTTAATTTGAGACAGTCTGACTGAGACTTAATGGAAAACGATACAGACAGGTCATCTGCATATTTGACGAAGTTGACTTCATCTGAGAGAGGTAAATCATGTAAGAAGAAGGAAAAGAGAAACGGAGAAAGAACAGCACCCTGAGGAACTCCAGCTTCAGTAAGCAATGGAGAGGAAGATGCACCTTTATATACCGTGTACTGCATCCTATTAGAGAAGTAAGAGTGCAGCCAGTTGATAACCCAGGGCTCAGTTTGTGCTAGGCTAAGCTTGTTTAACAATAGGCCTCTAGGTACAGAGTCGAAAGCAGATGTATAGTCAAGGAACGTACAACGGACAAACTTGGCCCCTTTGTCTAAGGAGGATACGATGTTGTGATGAAACACAGCAGCAGCGTCCAAAGTACTTCTACCCTGTTTGTAAGCAAACTGCTTTGGATCGTTTGAGAAACTTAGAGAGGGAACAAGTTTTAGTAACAATAGTTTCTCCATTAGTTTCAAAAAAGGAGAGGTTATAGCGATAGGTCTGAACTTAGCATTATTACCAGAGCCTGACTTAGGTACAGGGATGATTTTAATATCTTTCCACAGAGAAGGTACAACATTATTAGAAAAAGAAGTATTAAAAATGTTTGTAAGTGGGTTGCTTAAAATATCAGCACATTTCCTTAGGACAATGGCAGGTATACCATCAGGACCTAGACTCTGGGAAGGTTTAAGAGATTTTAAACATTTAAGAACATCAGAAGTTTTAAAACTATTAAAGTCACTGGTCATGTTATTTGTTACATTGAAGCTAGAAGGTACATTGGGAAGGCGGATAAAAGATCTATTAAGAGTATTTACATCAATAGAGGGAGAACAAGAACTATGCTTACCACAACCTGTAATTTCTTTGAAAAGCTTCCACATGTTCCCAGGAGTTTTACATGACAAAATTCTTTGATTATAAATATTGTTTAACCTCTTGATTTCGGATTTGATTTGGATGTTTATTCTCCTAAGATCAGCTTTATCCTTAGCCTTGTACAGTCTCTCTTTTTCTCTTCGAAGCTTTTTGAGATGAGGAGAAGAGAAACGATCTATTCTTTTGAAAAGTATCTGTTTAGGGCAGCATACATCAAGGCAGAATTTAAGATAGTCAGTCAGATTGGAAATAGTATCATCCAGAGTGTGTTCAGTGAAAAGTTCCCAGTTTGTGTCATTTAGCATACATCTTAGTTTGAGCACGTTTTCTTGTGAGTAACATCTTTGTTGTGTTTTCCTGGAGAGATTCGAGAGGATATTAGAGTGACATCTGCTATATATCTTGGGTAATATCCGAATAATACAATGATCAGAGTTCATTATAGGAGCACGTCTGCGTGCTTGTCAAATTTCCAACTCGACTTGATAAAACTCTGGATCTAGTATTTACTAATGATGCGGAAATATATGAAGCACGCAGACGTGCTCCTATAATAAGCAATAAGTGGACCAATATGAACAATGTTTGAAAGTTATGTGAGTGAGCACCTTGCTATCGTTATAATCAGCAATAAACTGTGCTCCAAAAGCAGTCAGTAAATACAACTGTATCACGGCGTACATTTTATTATTATTGTTCCCTTGGGTTCCTAGTGGAACATAGCGCTTCAACTGCACGTCTCCACTTGCTTCCGTCTTCTGCTGTATATTTCACTTGCATCCATGTTAGTCCATACTGTTTCAGTTCCTGTTCACACGATCTCCTCCATGTCACCCTTGCACCCACGAACCACTCGCCGCTTCCTTTTCGGATTCCACTCGAGCCTCGGTCTGGCGCGCGATGTCACCAAGCGGCCTCCTCAGCTAGTGAGTGTCCAATCCATCTCCACTTTCTCCTACATATTTGTTGAGCGATTGGTTCTTGTTTTGTTTGTTCCCATAGTTTCTTGTTTGTGATTCTTTCCGGCCATCTGATCTTCAGTATAGAACGAAGACAGTTGATCAAGGTCTGCAACAGGCTGTTGGAAATATTCTTTGTGACCAGTCAAGTTTCTGATCCGTATAGAAGAACTGACTGACTTGACGTTTGTATTGAAAATCCGAATTTTGTTGTTGTTGATGCAGGCTGAGTGATGAAGATTTCCAGATTGGTTTCAGGTTGATGAATGTGTACATTTTACTAAATGAAATCATGCCATGAAAGGACGATACTCTGCCACAGTCCCTTGGTTCTATCCGTATATCAATGGAAATTATGTGCTGGAGAACTACTGGAAAACCTGGAAGTATTTGACATCTGTTTTGTCCCAGTTTGGGACCCTTCAGAAGCACACACCCACTGG
The DNA here is from genome assembly GCA_944472155.2 of Trichobilharzia szidati. Classification (NCBI taxonomy): domain Eukaryota; kingdom Metazoa; phylum Platyhelminthes; class Trematoda; order Strigeidida; family Schistosomatidae; genus Trichobilharzia; species Trichobilharzia szidati. The sequence continues at coordinate 131,481,144 of OX235274.1, forward strand.
GGTTCGAACCCAGTAGCTTCCGGTCCCGATGAGAGCTCGTTGACCATTAGGAGGCCACTAAGTCCCAACCCAATGGTCCGTAAAGTCCAACTTCTGATTATTCGTCTTATATATATATATATATATTCAGCGCAACCACTAGCCAGTGTCACTGGCGAGTATATGTCGTTCTGCCCTGACTTTGTGAAAATCTCACCAATGAAGAGTCCCAAACTGGGACGAAACAGCTGTCCAGTACTCTCAGCTGGTTTTCTAATGGTTCTCTAAGTGATTTCGGCTCATGATCAATCCTGTGACCAATCAAATCCCTACAAACCAACACTTGACTAAATATTTACATATTTGTGTCTGTAAACGTCAGGTTTCCATGACAGCTTACTACAGCAAAGTGAGATTCTTTTGTCTTTGAAATATCACCTGTAATACTTTTCTTTTAATAAAAGTGATTTTTAATATAAAAACTGCTTAATATTGTATTTAGAGTGTTGGAATAACTGTGAATTGCTTAGATGGCATATTGACTACGATACACTCTTTACATATTTTGTTGGTGAACTGTGTTACTCATACAAGAAGAAAGGAATAATTAGGACTCGGAGGGGAAGAGGGTTGAGGACGATATTTTCTATTTAATTGGTTAGAGGATTTCACCATGAGCTGACATCAGTTAGAGAACCATTGAAAAACCAGCTGGGAGTATTGGATAGCCAGCTGTTTCGTCAGCCTAGCTTGGGACTCTTCAGCAGTATGTACCCACTGGGGCTCAATATTTTCTAGTTAATAAGGTTCATTCTGTTTTAGAAAACTCTGTTCTCCTTCTTTTTCTTCTACTTTTTCTCGGCATAGATTCATTTTAATACAAAGGCTTCATTTGTTTTATTGATTAGTAAAAATTTTGGCGGTTATTTAAACGGAGGCGCTGGACGCTGATGATGATGATAATATTAGGGATATATTAAAAATAAATTTAACTATAAAGGCGTTAGATGTAAAATATTTATTTGTAAAAGTGCAGAAAAAAACACAAAACAAAAATACTAATTAAAATTATTTTGAAATCATTGAAAAATTGAAATTCACTATGTGAAATTAATTTGATTGCACTTGAGATAATGGACGGTGTCAAGATGAAGGAAGATATGGTCGTACGATGAAAATACGATGAAAACAAATTTCTACTATAACACCTGGAAATGAAAGTGATGGAGGGAATTTAAAATTACCTAATGAAATCGATTATTTTACTGTAAACCCTTGAAATTATTATTATTATTTGAAATTGCTGAATATATGGGCGGAGTTTAACTTTAGATACCCTGGAGTTGCAAAAACACCAGTGAACTTGGAGACAGCCATAACTATCAAGGGTATACACAGTCCCCTATTATTGTTATTATTCGCTTGGTCTCTAAGTAGAACATAGGGCTTCAAAAGCACGTCTCCGTTTTGTTCTATTTTCTGCTGTCCTCTGCAGCTGACCGCGTGATTCTCTATAAGCTTTCATTCCCTCCTCACGGGACTTCCTCTGTGTTACCCTTGGAACCACGCCAGACCCGTCTTTTCCCATTCACGTTCCACCTGAGTGATGGCCTAGGGCGTGATCTTATTCGATGGTCTCCTCAGCGGCGTGTAGTCAATCCATCCATCTCCATTTACTCCTACATGTTTGTTGAACTAAAGGTTCTTGGTTGGCTTGTTACCATTGTATCTTGTTGCTAATTCATCACTCTGGCTGGCCATCCAATTTTCAGTGTGGAGTGAAGGCAGTTGCTGATGGAAGTCTGCATTGGCCTATTGGAGATACTGCTCATGACGCGCCAAGTTTGTGACCTATATACAAGGCACTGACTGACTCAATATTGGCATTGAAAATCCGAATCTTGTTCTTTATGCAGAATGCAGAAGGGTCCCAGTCGGATTTTCGAATGATGAAGGTCTGTCTGTCTTACACTTCCGCTTCTGCTTTTGACATGCTTATCCTTGCTGTCGCCGGTATTTTAACATGATTCCGCCCGATCTCGTAAGTGAAGGAAGTGCCCTCTTTCAAATCTCTCCCGTTGACGGTGATTGGTGCTAGTTGTTGTTGTTGTTGTTGCCCTGTGGTTCGTTGGTTGGTTATCTCCATCACCTCTGTCTCCACCTTCGCTATATTCACCTGGATGGAGTTCTATCTTCGCTGCCTGCCAGCCAACCTCTTCAGCCAGTTTGTCAGTTTCTGCCTATGAGTCATTGAGTTCGTGTAACATTAAACATAAATCATCCACTCACGAAATCCAGATCTTCTAGAGTCTTCAAATGAACTGTCGTCAAGATTAGACAGAATAGTTCTAAAATATTTCGGCACCGAGTGAGAAGTAGACATTTGCTAAAAAATTATATTTGTAAAATCTCACTGAGATTGAAATGAGTAATTCCAACGTTTCTTGTGTTCGGCAGTATGGTCCGAACTTCTTCAGGTAAATTAATCGAAATTAACATTACAGAGGTTTATACGTAAAAGGAAAATCACTTGTTTTTAAAAACTTTGTCCAATCATGAGTCATTCAACAAGTATAATAAACAAAATTTTATGAGCTGTGATCAAAATTTGACCTCGGACTTACAAATATTGGTCTACCTTTGTCAAACACTTTAAACAGAGTGTGTATGTGTGTGTGTGTGTAAACAGTTGTAAAACATTTCTTAACGTTTCCATAAGAAGATATGGACAGTCGAGAATTTTGACCAAGTATTAATAATTAGTGATACATATCCATTTTTATTTATTAATAAGGATTTCCTATGCATCAGCTAACATCACGCCTTCATGTCTGTTCAGACTGTTAGTGTCTAGAATTTTATGATTAGACGTATTTTCAAAATTATGGTGTTTAGGATTAGAGTTTAGTAGAAGCACCCTGTCTTCTTATTGGTTATTACAACGTATTCATGTCCTCTCACTCATTTCCAACGCACAGTCGGACACATAACTCAGTCCCCTACAATTAAGAATACCATCGTTGGTGATATTAGGCAGCCAGTCAGCTTGTCTTACTTCTGTATTCACTTCAAATGCCTTGCTGAGATTTCTGTTGTGGATCCACCTGATACGTGGTGGCATTGTCATGTTGTAGCCAGTTGTTGAATGAGGTTGATAATGTTGAAATAGTCTGCAAATTACTTCGCGGCCATTACGCTATCGAAGGGCTTTTTAAAATCTGTGAAATTGAAGTAGAAATTTGGCTGCCACTCTATTGTTCTGTTCGATAAGCATACAAACAGTCCAAGTGGCCAGAATCGCCTTCAATCACTCAAACAAAATCGCATCGTAAAACAACACATTATCAGTATCACCATACAACCACAAAGAGAAACATTAAAATTAGAGACTAAACAGGGATCAAGACGAATAATTTTCTTTCTACATAGCTTGACTCCACACGGTGTTTTTGGTACAAGTATGGAATTTTCAGTATGTGATATCGGTAGCCCAAATTTTTCAGGCCGATCATTGATGTCGGGTGTGCCTACCAATTCTTTCACATCTTATTACAATTTACAATTTAGCCTCTTTATTTTATCATTAGACATTATCGGTCAGCCCTCACATTCAGTGTCCCCTTTGTTAATGTGTGTTTGTATGTATTTTGTGGTTATCGCATTTCTCTCACCCCAATGACACTTGTATTCTGTTGACTAAAAAACAGCACTTTAATCAACCAATTGTTCATATTCACACTTCATCACATTTCTTCTGACTATACACACCCTATATACATTTGATTGATTATGTTAACTAATGGACTATCATCTCAACTTACACATGCACCCTAATACAGTTTCTGATAATATTTTCATTTGCCTTTATTGGCTGTATGTACTCTATTATTCATAGATTTATAACTGAAGAGCCTGAAGAAGAAGAAGTTATCGAAAACAGTTGTTTGCTTAAAATTTTGTTTTGAAAGATAAGTGCCTAAGTCAGTGATTCTTATCATATAAGTAATACTACTAAATGAATTACTAACTGGTTGACCTTCAGTGTAGAGCTTTGAACAGCAGCGCAGCAGTTCAAGTCGTCAAACTCCACGCAGCACATAAAGGAAGAGAAAATAGCGAAACGCAGAGATTCAGATAAACTAATAATGATTAGAAAGATTATTAAAAGTGAATACATCTCGACTATTGGGGATACTTTTGAACCAAAAGACATCTAATTACCTGGTGGGCAAGGAAAGACTGATAACTGCTTCTTTCTGAACACATATATCAGGTTTCGTGCGTTGGATAGAGATTGCTTCAGCGAGGTTGACAAGAAATAAGCTTTTTTTGCATTTATACTCTTAAAGGATTTCGCTATTTCCACCTCATGACCCGTATCAAGGAGATCCCTAGTAATGGCACTATTGTAGGCGTTTGTTCCCTTGACACGTAGGCTTTTCGATACACTTTCAGAAAATCAGAAGTGTGTTTTTCTTTCATTTTACCCGATGGAACTGCTCGCGCGGATAAACGTGAATTTGAATACACAGTTGGAGTTAACATGAGAAGGATATCTATCGACTGTTGACTGCACCAAGGAGCATTTTGTCTGTGCTCCATGCTTCAACTTTCTTCTTTCAAGGTTGATCGTTTCTTGTTTCTATAGTTCGGGTTGAACTCAGTAAATCGTTACCCAATTTATTAGTCACTCATCCATCATCTTACGCATCTCTCATCTTTATTACGTGACCCCGTTACCATTCGATGCATACATTTACTTTGTTTAAACATGAAGAACCTGTGTAAACATTGTAAAAGTGTAATTTTCCGAGCACTATTCACTAATTTTGGAATCTTCTGTCGACTGACATCCTGTAAAATTTGCAAATTTCTTAAGCCTTTTCTGTATATTAACCTCATAATTTATTTGGGCTGTAAGCAGCTGAGCTGATGAGAAGCCAACGAACGAGATAAACAATGATGGTACCATATTATTCTGCACAGACCGCTGTTGTTCTTGCTTTACTCAAGTATGATTACTATTTCTTCTATTCTGATGACTAATTGTACAATTTATATGAGCAATCTTATCGTCCTGTTGATGAATCACTATCATGATCGGCTTATTTTTAATTATATTTATTTGTGAACAAGTCTGATCAGGGATTAATATCAGTTGGCGAGCCATTGAAAACGAGGGAGTACTGGACAAACGTTTCGTCCTAGTTCGGGACTCCTCATTGGGGTCCTAACTCAGGACTTTTCGGTAACAATACAAGCTTGTAAACCATTCAGTCACTGGGACTCGATTCAATGGCCAGTTCATGAATTCTAACTTCTACCGATTCGTGATTTCGCAGAGATCACTAGCCAATCTCATTGGAAAGCATTTGTCCTCACGCCAGACCTGTTCGACTCCACTGGTCATAACTTCTCACCAGAACTCCAGACAACATTGTTCTACATGCAGTCACTAGCGTACATCAGATGAATTTTTCAGTCCATAGTGTGAAACTTGAACCAAACTAAATACCTAAAAACTAACGGTTGGAAATTTATTTGTACAGTTATGTATATTACAGTAAAGGCTGATGAGGTTTAATTGAAAACAATATTGCTATTTTGAACTTTGTTGATTATCTTGAAGGAGGAGGAGTTTGTTGAAATAGAGTGGGCAAAGTCTACAAGGCGCTCAATTATTCCACTTCTTATAGATCGGTTGAAGAAGAGTTTTCTTAAACCCTTTTAGACAAGATACTCGTCAAACGACCAACACCCCTAGCACCACAACAGCAGTTGAACTGGTAAATATACACAGATGTCATCAGATGGGAGATCTTGTCTTCTGGGGTATCTGAGACCACTGGGTGACTGAATAACACGACTCTGAGTGTTGCTTCAAAGAAATGTTTCCTCTTAAGGACATTGCTGTTGGGTTACCTTTGAAGTAAAGGTCCAAGTAGTTGCTTTTTTTTGGCAGATCTGTAGTCTTTGAATTTTTGGCATAATTTCCTCGTCAGTAAATCTCCGTGGATATCTTCGAACACTATCCAGCATTGGTTGCAGAAAGGTAGCGATGGCAGTTCTATAAGAAGTGCAGTAATTAAACACCTTGTAAACACTGACCACTCCATCACAACCCGGTGAGTGTGTACTGCTGAGGGGTTCCAAACTAGGACCACAGAAACAGATGTCCAGTACCCCCTGACTGGTTTGCCAATGGCTCTCTAACCGATGTCAGCTCATGATGAAATTCTGCAACTAATCAAATACCCGCAAACTAACAGCTGAATGATCTCTGACGAAATCTCAGTACGAATACAGAGGGCTAGTTTCGCATATGCCAGTTTACGCCGTCTCTGGAGTAGACGTGATATCCGACTATCAACCAAAGGGCGTGTGTACTGCTCATCAGTCAACTTCGTCCTCCTTTATGGCTGTGAGACCTGGCCATTGAGAGCAGAAGACATGAAAAGATTAGCTGTCTTCGTTCATAGGTGTCTGCGTTCTATCTCCCGTGTGAAGTGGTATAATAAGGTGAGTAATATTGAGGTTAGGCGTCGAGTGCTAGGTAAGGAGGGGAAATCAGTCGACGAGGCTGTGAAATTACTTCGACTGAGATGGTTAGGACATGTGTTACGTATGCCTAGCCATCGCCTTCCTCGACGGGCAATGTTAGCTGATATAGGGTCAGGCTGGAAAAGAGCTAGCGGCGGTCAAACGAAAACATGGCACCAGTCAATGAAATCCGCAACAGTTAGTCTAAGCCACGTAGGAAGGTGTAGTTTCCTGGTTGAGGTCCTCGGGACGGTAAAAACCAATGCTTGGAAACAATTGGTGATATGGCCCAAGGTGATCGTTCTCGATGGCTTGCGCAGATGCATCCATTCATCGTGACATATGATTTCCAATTAAACTGCTTTGTTCTTCTTTGTTACTATTCCTTTGTCTCACACCCCTGTTTACTGTCTATATTATGCATTTCTCCTACTTTCTTCTCTTGCTTTGTGTGCTACATGAAGTGTGGCGACTTGAACTGCAGCACATATGTGCAAAGTTCTAGGTCGAAAACCGACCGACCGACCGAACAGCTGAATGTCACTCAGATGGTCGGTAGCGACTGACCCTAATTCAAGTAGTTAGTTACCTGGGTTCTATGGAGAAGTCATGACCAGCGGGACACAGTAGGTCGGGTGTAAGGAAAAAAAAATACTCGCCAGTGCTATATTGTAAATAAGAAGACGTTGGAATTCATGGGCTGGCCATTGGATTATTGGGTCCCACTGGCTTAACGGTCTATGAGTTCGCCTTGTAACCTGGAGGTGCTGATGAAGAGTCCTAAAGTAGGCTGACGAAACAGCTGGCTGTCCAGTACTCTGTGGCGGATTTCCAATGGTTCTCTAATCAATGTCAGTTCAAATCCCTGCAAACCAACATTTGAATTCCAACAATTTTACTACATGAATAGGTTTCACATGAGAAAATTAATTACTAGCTAAGAAAATATCATACATTTACTCACAAAAACAATAAATAATGTTCCCCTCTGAAAAAACAAACAAATAAAATACATAAATATATGTGATATTTGAATTGTTATAACCATGATTATGTCGTGGTCTAAGTTGACGTTATATATATATATATATATATATATATATATATATATATATATATATATATACTTAGGCATCCACACATGCTTACACAGCCATCTACAACTGTTTCGCCTTTAATTTAAGACCAACAGTGGGACAGTCCACCTTCGCCCCCCAACACCCCCCCACACACAAACACCATGTAACCCACACTAAAGGCGCATTACATATTAACACCCTCAAAATTTATTGTCATTCTGGTCACCACAACTTAAAGGTTAAGCCTACTAAATAATTGGAAAATATATTAAATTAGTCGGATAGTCTTCACAACTGTCATTGTTCTCCTCACCACCACACACATCCCCACTTAATGTGGCTGTTTGTGTTCATGTCCCCGGTGTTCTTTCTAAAGGAATCATTCAAATGATAGAGGTGATTGTAGTTGTAGTAGTAGTAGTAGTAGTGGTTAGATATAGTGGTTAGATAGTGAAAGGAATGTTGTTGATAAGGGATAATGATGATAATGTCAATGACGCGGAGATATGGTGGTGAGGTTGGTGATGACTCTGATGACGGTGATAGTGATGGTGATGATGATGAAATTAGGAACAACTGTTCAGTTTTCTCTCTCTCTCTTTTCGAAAATATACAAACAGACAACAAAGTTTTAAATAATATTAATAATAATAATAATGTTAGTAAAGGGAACATTCAGATTTCTGATAGGATTTTAAGAAAATAAGCATGGAAATCTTGTATGGCAAAGCAGCAGTATTTAATGAATTCATCAAGTATCTTTGATTGGATAAGAATTCAGAGGGAACTAAGTAGTACCAGGGAAAGTCGAAGGCAGGAAGTGAGACATATAAGAGAAGCTTTGAAACTCAATTAATGATTACCCTGATAAATTAGTCAGGAAATATGTAGGGAAATGTAAAAATAGAATAAATAATGATAGTAGTGATAGTGATAATAATAACAATAATAATAATGGTAATATTAATGACGACATGCATGTCAAACATTCACAGAATAATGACATCACCAATTATTATTACTATTATTGTCCCCTTGGGTTCCTTGTGCAACATAGGGCCTCAACTGCACGCCTCCACTTTTCACCTGCATCCATGTTAGTCCATACTGTTTCAGCTCCTCTTCACACGATCTCCTCCATGTCACCCTTGCACCGACAAACCACTCGCCGCTTCTCTTTCGGGTTCCACTCGAGCGTTGGCCTGACGCGCGATGTCACCCAGTGGCCTCCTCAGTGAGTGTCCAATCCATCTCCACATCCTCCTGCATATTTGTTGGGCGACTGGCTCCTGTTTTGTTTGTTCCCATAGTTTCTTGTTGGTTCTTGTTCTTTCCGGCCATCTGATCTTCAGTATAGAGCGAAGGTGGCAGTTGTTGATAAAGGTATGCAACAGGCTGTTGGAAATATTCTTTGTGACCCGCCAAGTTTCTGATCTGATCCGTATAGAAGAACTGACTGACTTGACGTTTGTATTGAAAATCCGAATTTTGTTGTTGATGCAGGCTGAGTGACAGTGGAAGATTTCCAGATTGGTTTCAGGTTGATGAATTTAATGTGTTTCTCGCCTTCCCGATTCTCGATTTGACATCCTCGTCCGTTCCTCCTGTAGTTGAGACAATGTTCCCTAGATAAGTTAATGAAGTAACCTCTTTGAAATCCCTCCCGTTGATGGTGATTGGCGGTGGATGTTGCTGTTGTTGTTGTTGGTTGGTTGGTTATTTTCATAACCTCCGTCTTGTCTATGTTCACCTTGAGTCCTGTCTTTGCTGCTTCTTCGACCAGTTTGTCACATCACCAAAAATAAGGAATCTAAGTCATCAGTAGTAACTCCATACAAGGAGGGAACCTCGGGAACCGCCTTACGCAGAATTCTTAAGAAGGCAGGATTAAAGGTGGCTGGCATTCAAACCACTCACAAACTCAATTAGAAACAAGCTTTGTCGGTTAAAGGATCCTGTCAGTGGAGACTTTAAAACAAAACAATTTAGTTTATCTAATACCCTGCCTGCAGTGATTGTCAGGTCAAATGTATAGGTCGAACTAGTAGAACAGGGGCAGTCAGACTAGCGGAGCACAAAAACCAAGCAAAATCTAGATTAGTTGACCCGAACAAGATAAGAAATCTAGAGAATAGTTCAGCTATAGCGCTGACTACATGCAATTCCACACAACCATGCAGTAGGATGGATGGGATAGGATGACAGTTTTAAAATCTAATGTCACAGGGTGGAGGCAGAGATTGATAACGGAAGCTTTGTTTATCGAATCAACTGCAAATACGTGTAATAGGATTGACTCAACACCTGTCCACCGAGACATCTGTAGGATTCTTCTACCCCAACGACGACAAATAGGAGAGAACAAAGAAGACTATAAAACTCAAGTTTCGAAGTCGTGTGATTATAATTGATATGACTGTGAACGTAAAATTTTGTTCGAAACGTCGTCCAGTAAATAATACTGTTTTACTCTGTGTGTGATATATCTAATAAACAAACCAAAATGGAATTACTTACTACCACAGTGCCCAAGTTTTACACATATAATTAATACGAATTCACCAGTCTGATAAACTGTTAGAATTCAATTTGCACTAAACAAAGGACTAGACACATAACACTGGTTAATTAATGTCCAATTAAAGTATCGATTACAGTCCTACAGGAGGCCAATCGCAGTGATGGTAACGTCTCTGACTGCAGGCAGCACTCGGTAATGCTGGTTCGAATCTCATTCGGTGGAACATGAGTTCCTTGAAGATTGCAGATAAGCCTTGCTGACTGTTGGGTGCTGAGGTGAAGTGCGGAAGATTCCCAGACTGATTTCATTTCAATGAACGTGTACCTTCCCTTCTCCAATCTTTCTTTGACGTCTTCATCCGGACTGTCGCCTGTAGTTGAAACGATGTTTCCTAGATAAGTGAGGGAACTGACATCTTTCAATTTCCTTCAGTTGATAGTAATTGATGGTGGTTGTTGTTATTGGTTGGTTATCTTCTTCACCTCCTTCTTGTCTATGTTCACCTGGAGTCAAGTCTTCTCTGATTCTTCAGATAGTTTGTTGGTCAAAAAAAAGAAATTTTAGAGGAGAGGAGCAAGTGGAGATATGCTGCTGAAACCTAAGGGAACAATAATCATAACAAAGGCAGTCATTCATACCTATTACCCCCCCCACACACACACACACACTTATCTGTGTGAACGTGAACTGAAGAATATTCACACCTGTAGTTTTGCATGATTAATTCATCATTGTAGTTGATTTAATTGTCACTTATATATATATATCTGTATTTGGAGGATCCAGCAGCTGAAGAGTTCTACCAAAAACTGATGAAATCACCAAAATCCTGTGTTTTTATTATTTGATCTTATGACTGATTGAATCGAAATCTTCGGCTTCTGTGTTGACATGCCTGCTCCTAATGTGGACGCTTCGATAATGTCTGAGGATTGACCTTAAGTGATTCAGAAGATGCTCATTGGCAGTAGAATCCATTTGGGATTCATCAGCCGGACGTGTCTGCATCTTACCCAGTGATTGATAGTGTTCTCACAGAGACTGGAACCCAGTACCTACTGTTTCACCGTCACTGACTCACTGAGGAATGCAGGTACATCCAGAGGAAAAAATGCTCTAGTGTCACCATCCACTAAATCTTCATGAGTTAGTCTGTAGAGAAATGATTTGTTTCAAGTCTGTCTACGGAATGCTGTCAGTTAGAGAGTCACTGATGTCTGGCATGGAGTACTGGAGGGCTGTTTCGTCCTAGTTTAGGACTCATCTGTGGCCAAACCTGAAACAAATCAAACCCCTAGAAAATAACTCATGGAAATTAACCTAATTCTCTCTACTGACTGGTTACAGCACAATGTTACCTGGTGTCCTAGTGGGAAGTCACAACCAGTGGGGTTTATCCAATCGGAAATGAGGACAAATAATTCCCGATGACACTGGCCGTTGGTCACGTTAAATTCACTGGCCATTGTCATAGATCTCTACGATCTCTTTCTCACGTTAGGTGGTATAACAAGGTAAGTAATGTTGATGTTAGGCGTAGAGTGTTGGGCAAAGAGAGAAAATCAGTCGACGAGGCTATAAAGTTACATAGATTGAGATGATTAGGTGACGTGTTGCGCATGCCTAACCATCGCCTCCCCCGACGGACGGGCATTACTAGCAGGTTGGAAAAGAGTAAGTGGTGGCCAAACAAAAACATGGCACCAATCCATGAAATCCCTGACAGTTAAACTGAGTCACGTAGGGAGATGCAGATTTCCGGGTTGGGGCCCGCCCTCGGGACTCTAAGAATCAATGGCTCGAGACAGACAATAGGTGACATGGCTCAAAATCGTTGTCAATGGCATACGCAGATGTATTCAGTCTCTGTAATCTTTCATATTCCCTCCTACCATTACTGTTTCACTCTTATACTTGTCAAAACTCTATTGATTCTCTTCACTCATCTTCTTCTTGTGTACCTTTGTGTGCTATTTGGAACGTGGCAACTCGAAGTGCTGCACTTCGGTGTCAAGTTCTGTGTTGAATCCAGACAGACAGACAGACACTGGCCATTGAGTCGAGTTCCAGTGGCTGAGTAATGTCCAAGCTTTTCTTGTAACTGGAAGGTCCTGTGTTCGAACCCTGGTAGTGGGTGCCTACTGCCAATGAGTCTCAAGGAGTGCTAGTTTTCAATGGTACTCTAACTGATATAAATTCTTGGTTAAACTTGAATCCACCTAAATTATTTCAAATTTTTCAAGTATTGATTTTTGTAGGGATTTTTTTGCCGTTGTTTGATTGGTTGGAGGATTTCATCATTAGCTGACATCAGTTAGAGGATCATTAGGAAACCTGCAGGGAGTACTGGACAGCCAGCTGCTTGTCTAGTCGTACTTTGTAGATCTTCATCAGTACGCAACCACCCTGCTGGGATTCGAACCCGGCACCTTCTGGTTACAAGGCTAGCGAGCTCGTAGACCATTCAGCCACTGGGACCCGATCCAATGGTCCTTGAATTCTAACTTCTGCCAATTTATGACATAGTGCGACCATTTCGCAATGTCTTCTTAGGTGAGTTACTGCTTCATCTTCAACCTGCTGTACCCTACTGGTCACGGCTTCCCACTAGAACCCCAGGTTAACTGTCTGAATAGGGCCAGTCGCTAGTGAGCATCAGATTAATTTTCAACTATTGGTTTTGTAGGGATTTTTGATTGATTGCATGGAGGATTTCATCATGTATATATATATATATATATATATATGGTTTTTAAGAAATTACATCCGGTGAGAGAATTGAATCAAAGGTGTGAATACACAAAATAATAGTAGTAGATTGAAATGCAATTAAAATATTTGTGATTATAATCATAGTAAAATTTCAAGTAGCAAAACAATTAATGTCATATATAGAATAGTACATAAGGTGTATAGATGTTGGAAAGGGGTGCATAATTATAGGATTAGTAGGCGAATATAAAATGTTACGTAACATGGTGTGATCGTAGTAATGAGGGAAAGGTACATAGATTAACTCAATAAACAAAATAAATAAATGTCTATCCTTCTAAGGCTAAGGCAGAAGTAGGGATTGTACATACTTCTTTTGTACACAAAGGTGTGGCTGGCTTCGATTCATGAATGGCCAAGGCCTCCGCTGTCTTTAGAAGTCTGTAACTAAGAAAACGCGACTGGTGAGTTAGCATGGATTCAGAAGATGATCTTAAAATCATGATCAGTGTTGGCAGAGTGACAGGAGTCGATCAGGTGTTCTAGAATAGAGCTTCGCATAGCCTTCCTTTCTTCCTTGTAAAACCCTGCAGGTGGAATATGTTCTCGTATCCGTGTGGAAAGTGTCCTCTGCCTACGGCCAATCTACTCTGCTCCACAAGAGCAAGTGAACTGATAGATGCACATGATGGAGAACAACTTTCGGCTGGTGAACGTCACTTGCAGTTTTGCAGGAACGTCTTGCTGACTGCTTTAGAGGAACGGTTTTTGAGAATATCATAAGCTTGATCACCTTTGGATTCCAAGTTCATGAATAAGGTTTTCTTTGGAATTGAGTCGGTGACCATCTTTCGTGTTACTGTCAAATAATCGGTTAGGGTAACCGTTTTCTGCTAGCGTGGCTTTTAAGAAGTCAAGTTCTGAGTCAACGCAAAAAATAATGATCTTCTATTTATTCTTGTATTTCTAAGATAAATAATATTTTAAGAAAAGTGAAACATCAGAAAATTTGGATCAAAAGTATTGGTGCCATTGAACAAACAATCAAACCGGGAAACAAAGAGGGGGGGGGGGCGGGAGTAACTGTGGGTATTTTTCCCATCTGCTCCATCTCTGACTTAGAGGTTTTTTTATGGTTTCCATTATTCTTGATTCCCACTAATACGTATGTCCAGCTTGCTGAATTCTAAACAAATGTTGTACTAGTTATAGACGTAGAAAGACGATTTTTTTTCCCGTTTGTATAATATTCCCCGAAATCTATTCAAACATGTACATGGTGCACATTCACACACGCACACACACACACAAACACGCAAACACGCATACATAGAGAAAGGGATAGAAATACACAGACATACAAAAAAGTGCGTTTAGTTTGATTAATGAAGTTGTTCATTGTCTTTTCAACACTTTCATATTTTATATACCATACAGATGTATTTGTGATTTAGGAAGTTTTTGTAACTCGTTGAGAAAATCGCATCTTTTTCTTCGTGTTTCTTTTTTGTACAAAAAAGTTTTTTTCTCTTTTGCACATTTCATTTTTGTAGGTGACACAGATATCTGTCATTTCAGTCGATAATTTATTCAATACTATTTATTGATTTTAATTGGAACATGTACCTGTATGACTGAGTAAAATGGGGTAACCAAATGCGTAAGTAAATTTAGAGTCTTAGCCCACTTGGTAGATACTGGACACCCGATAATGCGTGAGCAGGCTCTTTGCAGTTCTTTTTAGTTCTCTCCACGAATACATACGAAGTTTCATCTCCTCCATGTCACTCGTATACCTTCGTCTAATTCATCTCTTCTCATTTGGGTTCCAATTGAGGATTTGGCGCGTAATACCATTCAGCGGTCTCCTCAGCGTGAGCCCGATCCATCTCCATTTCCTTCTACATAATTATTGAGCAATAGGTTGATGGTTAGTTCGTCCCCAGAGGTTTTTTTCTTTGCTAATCCTTTCCGATCAGTCATCTGATCTTTATTATGCACCCAGAAAAGACAGCTATCAATAAGCGAATGGGTATATTTCATAGACAGTAAGCGAGCCTGCTTTATTAACCAATCATTTACGAGAAGTGCGATGCATAGTCGTCCCTGATTGGCGAATTCAACAAATGACCTTGATATTGCTAATACTTCAAAAACTCGGCGGTTTCTTTGTAAATAAGTCGACAATTTATTATGTAATGATTACCAGTTGTTTGTTTTTTCTCTCTCTTGCCTTCTTCAGATATCAACACACTGAAAGGAAACAGAAAAAAACATGTCATCTAGTTTCAAAGAAATACACTTATTGATTAAAATATTTTTCTATTATTATTTCCATTTTCATAACTGTTTCAATTGTATGCGTTCTGTGTATTCCGTAGTTGAAGATAATCTTCGGAATAATCATAACAATCATAATAATCATAATAATATTAATAATAATAACCATAATAATACCAGTCACACAATCCTGCCAACATATATTCCACACGAATATCATGCATTACCAGAACAAGAAGCATCGAATCTCTTCCGATTGATTGAAGAATCCCCGAATGGGACAGAAATTATCGGTGTTTCAAAATATCTACACCAGTATATTCTATTCAATTTACAATTCCATTC
Source organism: Trichobilharzia szidati (assembly GCA_944472155.2). NCBI lineage: Eukaryota > Metazoa > Platyhelminthes > Trematoda > Strigeidida > Schistosomatidae > Trichobilharzia > Trichobilharzia szidati. The sequence goes on from OX235274.1 coordinate 131,496,600, forward strand.
TAGCCAAAATCAAAATCATGCCAGCAAGATGATTAATTTTAACAAACTCCAGTTCAATTTTCAATTGCTTGATACACATGACCCGTTGACAAATGCGTTAGATTTAGAGTCGGTTAGCGGGAAATTAACTGTAAAGAAGCGTATCGATCGTGAAGCTCTATGCAGTGGTAATTCTTTCCCTTCGACAATTACCAGCAGTAGCAGTAGCACCAGCCTCGGTAGTAGTAGTAGCAGTTCAAGGTTCCCAATCAACGGTAGACCTCCGCTATTTTTACAAAACACACTGAACACTGATAAATATTTAACTAATTTAGGCTATTTTATTAATCCCATGCATATAATATCAAATAATTTAAATAAACGGTGTATTAAAACACTTCACATTCTATCGACTACACAGATATTAGAATTAAATCAAGTCGATATTAAAAAGATACCTATTGATTTATTGATTATCGATATTAATGATAATAGTCCAACATGGATATCAGTTAGTAATGGAATGAACTTCCATCCAACTAGAACAGCAACATCTACTACTGATAACAGCATTAATAGTAGTAGTTATCAGACGAATATACCCAGTATTATTGTACAGTTATCTGAAATCCCTAAAGATTCTGGAGACGACTATCCCAGTGTACAAACACAACATCGTCAGCAAAAGTATCTCCAGCTACAATCATCACGTACAGTACTACCAAGAGCTTATGATCCTGATGAAGGAGCTAACAGTCAAGTTACCTATCATCTAGAGTCAATCAAAAAACCGATCAATAATCAGAACAATATCGATCCTACTGAATATATTCCGTTTATTTTAGAAGATAATCCCAGTGGACCATTGGAGCTAATTTCAACAATTAATTTAGATTATGAACAGAAACAACATTATGAATTTTATTTATTAGCTACTGATTCTGGATTACCACAACGTACAGGTACTGCGCTAATAAAAATCAATATAATCGATGTAAACGATCATCCACCGATATTTGATAAATCAATATTCTATCCACCAAATGGGGGGATCTCGGAGAAAACCCTCCCAGGTACTGTGGTATTAAATTTATCGGCTACAGATGAAGATGCTTCACCGATGAATAATAGGATCCGATATACAATGGTTCCAGGTACACTGGCGATGAATTATTTCAGTGTACAGGCGGATGGTACAATTATCTTGAAACGTTGGTTAGATTATGAGACGATGGAGACAAGTTTAACAGATGACCAGTTGTTATTTAGTTCATTTCTGTCAGATATACCATCATCATCACCGACATCATCGTCCAACCTCAATAATCATAACATGAATCAGAATTCTAAAAGATTTGTCTTCCAAGTGAAAGCTATCGATTCTGCACCTCAACCATATGAACGCAGTAGTACGGCGGTGGTTATTATCCCTGTGATTGATGAAAATGATGAAATCCCCATGATATCAGTGAAATTTCTTGGTTCTTCGGAGATGACAAGTCAAGGAGAAACAGGTAGGTGAACTTTTCTACTTCGATGATTTTGATTGGTTAACTAGATTTTATCGATTAAACAACAGTGTGATTTGATTGGTCAATTTGTAATCTGAGTAGTGATAGGAATCAGAACTACAATCAGCTTTATGTGCTTATGGAAGTAAGCGTGGATACGGTGATTACTTTCACAGTTACCCACACCCCCCTGGAAGTTGATGTCATCTTGAAGTACCTAAACCAGAAAGATTATTAGAGTTGCATGATCGCATGCACAGTCCGGGGAACATCTGCCTGAGTCAGGTCACATACGGCCTATTTGAGTTGGCTTTAAAGGGTTGTGTTCGTATTAAGTTTGTACAACCGGCTAAATCTACAGAGCGCTGCAAGGTATGCCGTGATGTACAATTTTCGGGGCTGACTTTTTCTAACCCGCATCTCTAGATATAAGTATAAAACTTGGGCACTGTGGTAGAGCATAACTCCACTATGGATAAGATTTTATTTTGATAAATCACACAGTGTTGTGTTATACAGTAATATTAACTGATGACCACGTTTCGAGCACAAACTATTGCCACTCATAATCATATCAAGGCACTACTTACACAACTTTTTTCCTTCATTTATATACATGTGTGGAATCGATTAGATATTGGAATAAAATTCAGTATGAGATAAAAACACTCGTCTTATTTCCCATCTAATTTTAATTGATCAGTAACAGTCAAACCAGGGGAGGATAAAAAATAATCTCAAAATTCTATTTCAAATCAAACACATCACAACATTCTAACAAGTTACTTATTATGACTATAAAAACACTCGTCTTATTTCCCATCTGATTGTATTTGATTGATAACACTCATATTATTATTATTTCTGAATGTACTTCATCCCATATTGATTTTTATTCAAATATCTAATCATCAATTCCACACATGTATATAAATGAAGGAAAAAATTTGTGTGAGTAGTGCCTCGATATGATTATGAGTGGCAATAATTTGTGCTCGAAACGTGGTCATCAGTTAATATTAGTGTACTGTACAACACTGTGTGATTTATCAAAATAAAATCTCATCCTCGTCTCTAGAGCGCAGAGGTGGCATAGGTGGCTTGCTGCTTGTGGTCATATGAAGGGAACACCCTACTGCTAGTACACCTCCATTCGCTAGCAGTACGACTACGCCTACAAACGCCCTACACCTAAAACATTAGTGTGAATGACATTTACTATGATAATTATCATTATTATTCCCTTGGGTTCCTAGTGGAACATATGGCTTCAAAAGCATGCCTCCTCTTTAAATTGGTCCACGATTGCCCATAGTCTCTCATCTCCTCCTATTCACACGATCTCCTCCATGTCACCCACACAGCAATGCCAAACTCGTCGCTTCCCACTCGAGTTCAATTCAAGCGATGGCGTGAATTCTGCACAATGTCATTCGACGGTCTCCTAAGCGTTTTTGGTCGATCTATCTCCATTTTCTCCGGAATATTTCTTGAGCAATGAGATCCTGTTTAGTTTGATTTTCAGAGTCTCTTGTTCCTAACACTGAAATTAATCCGAATTCCTAATCTAATTATCAGTGTGTTGTCAAAAGCTGTCATGATAAACAAAATTTCAGACACTGACTGTGCATGTTTTTTGAATTATGCCTAATTAATGTATTTCACAGATGTTGGGGCTTGATAAGAGCAACAAAGTGATAATTTTCGATGAACTGTTTCAATGACATAAATTTTATGTTAATTTTCTTTTTTTTCTGCTGCATCTATTTTCTTGATTGGCTAATCTTCACTTTCTGAAGAAATTAGTTGTGTAACGGATTCCTCTAGAATATTTTTTTTATTCCTTCACGCCCCCCCAGTGGAACATAGGGCTTCAAGTTAGAGCCAGCTTGAAGTCTCTGTAGCAGTGGTGATTATGGGGGTTGCCATCCAGCCTCATGCTCAACCTTTCCTCTTTACCAGATTTTTTATTACTGGCTTAGCGAGGTAAAGGAGTGCGTCATTGGCCGGGGATTGAACCCCGAACCATGTGCATGGTCGGCGACCGCCCCAACCGCTGTGCCACCGACACACCCTCTAGAATATAATGTATGATAATTCAGGTAGGAGGCCTGGAGTTCACCCACCCCTTGAAACACTTTCGCTTCAAAAACATGATCACAGGTTATCACTGTGTTCCTCCTGTGGTGGTTTAAGCAGTTAGACAGTAGATACGAACCATTCTGAAATGTGAGAACAGACAGTTACTGAGATGTCTAGGACATGTATCATGCATATCAAGCTGTTGCCTTTCTCGTCCAACAGTATTAGCTGTTATAACCGTTAATACAACTTGCGCTGACGAACCTCCTACCTAGTCGATTTGCTAGCTTACTGTTCTAATCACTATTAACAACAGCAACAACAACGACACGATACGATACCGCCCAACACGCGACATAAGAAGATCAACCACTGACTTAGAGGACTTTTACTGTCTCAAATCAACAGTGGAAACAGTTGACAGCATTTGCTTTTAATTCCCTTGAGAGACACTAATTTCTAACTGATTAGTTAAAACAAATGACAACCAGTAGGGTTCCAAGGTCATAAGTGTGTGTGGGGGGGAAGGGGAAGTACAGACAGAACTGTACTGTAAAGATGAATGTAGTATTTTAGAAAACAATTAGGTATATGCAGCATTAGCTGACACAGAAGTGGGTTAGGAGAGAGTTACAGGTGGTCAAATCAAGACATGTTATCAATCCATGAAGTTATCGACCGTTGGTTTCAACCATGTGGGATGAAGTGGAGTGTTTGTTTGAGATCCTCAAGAAACTAATGATCAATAGCTGGAAACTGCTAGTGATATGCGTCAGAATCATTTTCGGTGTCTCAGATGTTTTTACTCTATGTGGTCTCTCAAATCTATTAAATCCTCATTGTTCTACATGTAATTCTTAGTGTTATTCTGTCGCCCGTGCATTTTCGTTTATTCGAGTTCCACTGAATATCTTTCTAGTGCATTTTGTTGGAGGCATAGTGACATGAACGGGGTTACATTTTGATGGAGAGTTCTAGGTTGAAAGTATCAATCCAGTTCAAACGTTTGACTATGATTACAGTTACTGAATCTCTAAAATAATAGTTGAGCTGCTTCCTGTCATAAAACACTAAATTTTACAACTTGATCAATAGTTTATTTTAATCTAGAGGTGAGTTAGTTTGAGTTAACAGCCTTCTGAGTGAACATATTATTACTACTCCCTTTGGTTCTGAGTGAAATATGGGTTTCAGAAGCACATCTCCTCATTTCACACTCTGTTTTCTGCTGTCTTTTTAAGCTACTCTGTAAGTTTCTAACTTCTCTTCAAACATTCCCCTCTAATATCAGTTTCGAACTAACGTCAAACTCATCGTTGTCCACCTTAGGGTCTGTCGTGTGATGTCACTCTGTGGTTTCCTCAGCGTATGTCCAGTTCATCGCCATTTACTCTCGCATATTTGCCAGGCAATAAGTTGTAAGCTGGTTCATACAGTGGTTTGATCTTCATTGTCGAGCCAGCAAAGGGGGAAGGTGTTGATGAAAGACTGCAGCCTTTTAGGTATGCTTCCTATGATGCTCCAATTCTTTTATCCATGTATAAGCACTGATCAACTTAACATCAGTGTTGAAAATTCGGACTTTTTCTTTGTGCTGAGCTTAGTGAAGTCGATTTTCACACTGAATTCACAGTAACTGGAGTCTGTCTTGCTTTTCCAACCCTGCCTGGATTGCCTGACTTGCATATCTGCGCCACCTATAGCTGAAACAACTCTGTCTATCTAGATATATGTGAAAGAGGTGACTGGTGCCTGTTGTTGTTGTTGTTGTTGGTGGTGGTGGTGGTGAGGTATCTTCATCAGCTCTATCCGCTCTATGTTCACTGAACTTCCTGTCTTCGCCGCATAATAATAAAAAAACCTCTAAAGACAAACAGCCCTAATCAAGGTTATCAAAAAAAACAGTCAGTTTATTCTTAGCTTAACGCTGAAGATATTATCTTAAAGGACAATGAAAGCTTCAAAATCACATTGACACTGGAAAGATGTTACATGGTGAAGTTAAAAATTGCGGCCTAAGGGAAACGAACGCACTAATGACCTTGAAACGAATATTTGTATTAAAATAAGGCAAATTTGGGTCCCTAACTCAACCATGAACCCAACTGTTTCCTCACTTAACCCCCATATATCTCTTACCCTAATTTCCCATAACCTCCGCTTAAACTAATCATCCTCTGCTGTACTCACTGAAGCCGGAGTCCCCCAAGGCGCTGTACTCTCCCCACTTCTCTTTTCTTTCTTTCTTTCTTTCAACATGACTTACCATCTTCAAATGACATTCATTTTGTCAAATACGCTGACGATCTGTCTCTATCTTTGCCTATCAAATGTCAAAGCGACTGCTCTTAACCTAATGGCTTTCTGTCAGAAATCAGCCAGTGGTCCAAGGAAAATGGTCTTACCCTAAACCCCTCCAAATGCCAAATGGTCAATTTCACCTTTAGGCATAAATCCGACCTAAACAAACTGGTTGGCTCTTACGAGGTATGCAACATAGACGGCACTGAAATAGAAACTAAATCGGGATTAAATACCTAGGTGTCATTCTATCTGCTGATCTCTCCTGGTCGTCTCATATCTTGGCGATTTCTAAGAAAATATTCCACCTTACCTTCTATATCAAGAAGTTAAGACATTCTGGTATTACCCAACCCTTACTCCTACAATTCGTTAACTCTCGTATTCTGTCTATTATTCTCTATTGTTTCCTCTTATTTATTCCCGGGCTACTGAAGAAAGACTATAACATATTACGCAGGATGTTAAAGGTTGTCAGCAGGGTAAGCAGCGTACCACTTAAGCAGTTTGTTAATATCCTGGTTGACAGGCACATGGACTCATGTGAAAAATGGGCCAAATCCATTTTATCTAACTGACACCACCCTCTTCACTCACAACTCTTCCCTTGCATCTCATCAGATAAAACCAGAAGCCAATATAGAAAACTATATGCTCGCACTAGAAAGTACAAAAACTCAACCATACCCTACTTAGCTCGTGTTCTGTGTGATAAAGAAAGCATTAGGCGTGAGAACTATAATTCATTAAATAGTCAGTAGTACAACTGGATCTCGTCTTTCCAACCCACATCATCAATAGGTACAACATTTTCTTTCTTTCTTTTCCTTTTCTCTCTCTTCTTTTCCCGTTGTGTGCTGCTTTGTCTCTTTCTTTCGCTTACGCCAGTTAATAAGACAGCTCCCACTTTTCTAACACCTTCAAACACTGTTTCAGCTTTACCTTTGCTACTGACATGCCAATGTATTGTTGTAATAATGAACTGTGGTTTCCTCAATCTATGTAGAATTCTATTTATTGATAATGTACTAACTGGATGCAATACTGTAGTAAAAATGCTGAGAATTCCATTCTGTATCACAAGTACTGTTTTGGAATAAAGCAAATTATTATTATTATTATTACTATGTCTTGTTAGGCATTCTTACACTACTTTCATCAATTCGTTTTTACAAATATGGTATTACTTAACAGTTTCGATAACTCGCTGTGCTGGCTCCAGGTAGAAAAACCTTCGGTAGAAACTTCTTGGTAAAACACTTCGGGTCCATATAAGGAAGTGGGAAGCAATGAGTCGAAATGGACCTGAAGTTTGCTAATGAGTTTCTACAATCTTCTCCATCCGTCGCTGTATTTCTGCAGTGTGCCCTTTCTTTATGCATAAACTGGGTGATGTGACCGTAACTGCATGCATCAACACCTTGCCACATACAAGTCATATTCGTCTGTCGACAAAAGATTCATTGACATTTGTAGCCAGTGAAGTTTTAGAGAGATGTATTTACAAATTACGAAATATGAGTTTTCAATGTGTGTACGGTTCAAAGATCATTCAATTGAACTGATATCGACAACTGAGTGCTTCCCTCATACTCCATGTATTTCTTGCTGAAATCAACGGTGGTCTGAAACGCATATATGTTCCGCAGGTCACTGTTACATACGTACACCTTCGGGTCGCCCGTCTTCAACTTGGATTTGACACTAACTAGTGTTGTGCATCTAGTCCTTTGTTTGCTACGGACTGAATTCTATCCAGTCAAGTTTGCGACGTGGCCACCATGCCACTAGGTGGCTCGCTATCATGGCGCACTAAGAATTGTTGTGAATAGACAGCTGGAAGCAATCAGCAGGAAGACTTGGACCTGGGTTTCGTGCTTGTTGACCCTCATCAGTTAAAAGAAGCAATAAAGGTTAATAAAGCAGGATTTGGTGAATTTGTATCGACAGAAGACAAGGGCCAGGCAACAAATTGTTTATTACGGAAAATCAACACATATTTATAGATTTTAGTGTACATTATTGTAGATTATTGTTGGTAGAAAAACACAGTCTTTTGATTGGTTGTTTCTCACAGAAAGTTAACCTTGCATCTCTTTGTGGCTGTGTCAGATCATCCATATGCCAACTGTATCCGCCTACGCAAAGCCTTAGTTCTCATTTTCTCACCACCAATATTAAGGACATAAACACTGACGTCAATTACTGTCCACCAACTTTGGCTAGCAGCCAGCTCTCACCACAAATTCATCAAATTTCGGTAGAACTCGTCAGCTGGATACTCTACATTCACAGATATATATACTTTAGAAATTACATTGGGAGATATAAGACTGAAAAGTAAACTAACTACATTGAATTAGTCATGCAGAAAGACAGGTGTGAATGTTTTCCATGTCATGTTCAAATAGATATGAGGAGACGGAGTATGAGAGATTGAAATTAAGACAAAATGCATTACGCTTCAATTACATCACTTAGATAAACAATTAGTCATTAGAGAATAGATCAAGAATTGCAAACAGAGTAATATCAATAGTAACAGTTATAATAACAATAAAAATAATAAGTGTTGAAGTGAGTTAAGATAATGCTACTGATAAAGGATAGTTTTAAATGAATCAAGAATAATAATAAGAGGTAGAATAATAATTAAAACGTATTACCATGGTAGATTCAGAGTCACGACCATCTCCTTTTGTACACAGAGACCTGGTTTATAAACTTGAATTGCACAAGCCGCTGCAATTGCAAGCATCTTCCTGTTTCTCTGTCTGTCTGCTGACAATAGTGAATGACTTGAGACAGCGTCGATATCATTTCCGTAGTCCACCAGATGTTTTGTTGTTATTCTGCATGATTAATTCAATGTAGTTTGTTTACTCATCAGTCTTATATCTCCCAATGTAATTTCAAAAGTATGTATATATATATAAGACTCTAGAAGACATGGATTTCGCAGATTATTTATGTTTAATGTCACACAAACTCGAAGACTTACACGTGAAAACCAACAAACTAGCAGAAGAGGCTGGCAGCGGAGACATAACTCCATTCAGGTGAATATAGACAAGACGGAGGTGATGGAGATACCCACGAACCAACAGTAGCGACAGCAACCAGCACCAATCACCCTCAGTGGGAGAGATTTGAAAGAGGTTGCCTCCTTCCTTCACTTATCTGGAAAACATCGTCTCAACTAAAGGCAGTGGGAACGGATGAAGAAGTCAAAGCCAGCCAGCCAGAATCGGAAAGGCAAGATTCGCCTTCATCAACCTGAAACCATTTCGGAAATCTTTCGCACTCAGCCAGCATAAATAACAAGAATCGGATTCTGTTCAACACGAATGTTAAGTCGGTCAGTCAGTTCTTCTATACAGGTCAGAAACTTGCACTGCGTACACGTCACGAAAAGGATTTGTAACAGGCTACTGCGGGCTTTAATCAGCAGCCGCCTCCTTCGCTAGCTGGCTCCACACTAAAGATCAAATGGCCAGCTGGCTGACCAGAAAGAATTACCAACAAGAAACTCTGTCCGGGTGGCGACTAACCAACCAAAAGCCGACTGCTCAACAGATATTCAGGAGAAAATGGAGATGGATTGGACACACGTCACTGAGGAGACCGCTGAGTGACATCGAAAGCAAAGCAGCCAATCGCTCGAGTGAAATCTCAGCGGAAAGCGACGAGTGGGTCGCCAGTGCAAGGATGACATGGAGGAGATCGTGTGGAGAAGAGGAGGAAATAAGAGATTATGAGCAATCGTGTGCCCAGATGAAGAGGATAGCAGAAAATAGAACGAAGTGGAGATGGATTGTTGAAGCCCCATGTTACACTCGCGACTCAAGGGAATAATAACATTATATATAACCTTGAAATCAAATTGTACACATCCCATTGTTTAATGTTTCAATATCATTCTTATTATTATAATTATTTTCTTTTCCTTATAGGCTTAGTCAAAGAAAATATTCGACCGCCTATTCAACTGGCTTACGTCCAAGTAAGAGATCTTGATTTCAATGGAAATGATCAAGTTACATGTACACTAACTGACACGGTAAACTTTTCCTTGAAATCGATCGATTCTATCGATCAATATGGTAATAATAACAATAATAATAATAATGCAATGATTGATAGCCTTCATGAAGTCGGTAATCGATTACAACTTCAATCGTCGACATCCTCATCATCCTCGTCGTTGACATCTACAAATTCAAAAAATGATTATATTTTAAATTTAATTACGAAACCAGATCGTGAACTCAACCCCCTATATTATATCCGTATAAAATGTACAGATCAAGCTTTGAATTTCAATGAACAAACCATCCGAATCCGTGTCCTGGATATGAATGATGAACAGCCAAGATTTCAAAAATCAATATATCGATTTAATCTACCAGAGAATAGTGATAAACAAGTGAAGTCCTTTAACAGCGGAGCTGTATACCTCAATCGGGATAATGATAATAATAATAAAGATAAAATCACATATACACCACCACATCAATCGATAATTTCCACGTCAAATGGAAGAGAAGATGATGATAATGTTGACGGTGCGGTTGACAGTGCTGATCATGAAGATCACTATGAATATCGTATTGGTCGTGTACTCGCTGAAGATAATGATCAAGGCGAGAATGCACGGATTGAATACTATCTGGATGAGCATTTCTTAGAGATCAAGCCATCGGATAGTTCAGTTCTACCTTCAGCTTACCTGCTGACAAATAAACCGACTGTTCTGGATGATAAAAACGTTTTCATTTATCATCATAGTCGTGAGGCGATTCGAGTAGATCAACTATTTCGTATCGACTCACAAACAGGCATGTTATATGCACTGAAGAAATTCGATGTAGAAAATGTTGATTTGTTTCGTTTTAATGTCTATGCACTGGACCAGCCGAATCAGCTGACATCAATTCGACATACAGGTACAGCGATGATTGAAATTAAAATCACTGATGTTAACGATTGGCCACCGTTATTCATACAAACAAATAATTCAATGTTCAATGCCACAGATACTACTAATAAGGATGGTTTAAGTAGTAGTAGTAGTACTAGTAGTAGTGGTAGTTCTTCACGAAGTCTTGGTGGCGCTGGCAGTGCAATTCATCCAACTGACAACATTACATCTCTGGATCATAATGAATTAAATTTTGTAAATAGTTATGTCTTCCATGTAAAAGAGAATCGGCCAGCTTATTGGTTAGTTGGACGTATCATTGCTATCGACTTGGATGTGGAGAGTAAAGCGATGACGCATAATTTGTTGAATAGATTATCCGCTTCGGGTGGAACATCGTCATCATCGGCATCATCAACACCGGCAAAACAGGCGTTTCCTTCGCCAACATCATATATCACGTTGAGAATAGCAAATGATTCCCCGCTGGATATACGTAGAACATTTAACCTGCACGCTACACAAGGTTATTTGAGGACGTCAGTGTCATTGGATCGGGAGAAACAAAGTATGTATGTGTTTAATGTGATTGCTTATGATGGTAACCCGTCGACGGTTACTTCACAGACGTCAACGGCGACAGTCACAGTTTTTGTTGAGGTAATTATCGATTATAGTGTTTTTACTTTTTTATTTAGCCTTATTATTATTATTATTGTTCCCTTGGGTTCCTAGTGGAATATAGGGCTTCAACTACACGTCTCCACTTGTTTCTGTCTTCTGCTGTACTTTTCACATGCATCCATGTTAGTCCATACTGTTTCAGCTCCTCTTCACACGATCTCCTCCATGTCACCCTTGCACCGACGAACCACTCGCCGCTTCCCTTTTGGGTTCCACTCGAGCGTTGGCCTGACGCGCGATGTCACCCAGCGGCCTCCTCAGCGAGTGTCCAATCCATCTCCACTTTCTCCTGCATATTTGTTGGGTGATTGGTTCTTGTTTTGTTTGTCCCCATAGTTTCTTGTTGGTGATTCTTTCCCGCCATCTGATCTTGATCGTTGGAGGATTGGTGTCAACTTGCAGTTGTGTACGTGCTGTTGTTGGTATTTCTGGACTGGTGGCAGGTGGTGGTCTGTTCAAGAGTCCTTTGAAGTGGTCCGCTCATTGTTTAATCTGTCTTTCTTCCTTGGTAATTGGGTTCCCTTGGCTGCCTTTTTATTATATTGCATAAAATGTCGACTTCTTTTTTCTTTCAGAGGGAAAATGATACATTAGATAGGTGACTTGATTATTAACAACAACTAGTTGTTATGGACATTATTTTGGATGTTAGTCAGGAATCATGAAGGTACTCACTAACGGTGGCGTTGTTTTCGCTACGAGGTGGGATTTCCAGCCTTATGCATAATCTTCACTCTTTTCAAGGGATTACTGTTGGCTGATACACTGCATGAGATTTAGCTGTTCGTCAGCTGGGATTCGAACTCAAACTGTGTACCTGGTTGGTGACTAATATACCACACTATTGAAGAGTCAACAAGTAGGACGAAACAGTTGTCCAGTACTACCTTCCAGTTGCTTTTCAGGGATTCTATAACTGATATCAGACAATCGATGATGTGACTCAAAACAAAAACTTTCATTACATCATCGATCCCCACCGATTTCTCTCAACAGTAGATTAACAATCCAAGTCTATCTTAAATATCAACTGTTGGTTCGCACAAGGGATCTGATTGATTACAGGATTGATTACGAGATGACATCAGTTGAATAACCGTTGGAAAACCAATGAGGAGTACTGGACAGGTGTTTCGTCCTAGTTCAGGACTCTTCACCAGTACCCATCCACTGTCAGAGTTCTAATTCAGAACTTTCCAGCTACCAGGTGAGCTGGCTCGTAGACCATTCAGCCACTGGGACCGGAATCAATAGGCTATGAATTCCAACCAACCGCCATCCGGTGTCACAGGTGAGCAAATATCCTCTTACCTGACTTGATGAACCCTATTGGTTACAACTTCTCACTTCTTAAATAGACACACAATCGATTAAACAAATCACCTATGTGAAATAAATCAAGAAGACATAGGTCAACACAGAACATCCCCTTCATAACTTCTCGTCAAAGCTGTACAGATGGTTGTGTAGCGGTAGAAGAAGAGAGACTTGGTAAGAGATGTTTATTTAAAACAAGAAATAAATGTTAATAAAGCAGGATGATTCAATGAATTCATCAAATTTCGGCAGAACTCGTCAGTTGAATACTCTACACACGGGGATGCATATATACTTTTGAAATTACATTGGGAGATATAAGACTGATAAGTAAATAAACTACATTGAATTAGTAATGCAGAAAGAGAGGTGCGAATGTTTTTCAGGTCTTGTTCAAATGGATAAGGGGAGAGGGGTTTGAGAGATTAAAATTAAGATAAAATACATTATGCTTCAATTACCTCATTTAGATAAACAATTAGTCATTAGAGAATATATCCAGAATTGCAAATAGAGTAATATCAATAGTAATAGTTACAATAACAATAACAATAGCGTTGAAGTGAGTTAAGACAATCCTACTGATAAAGGATAGTTTTAAATGAATCAAGAATAATAGCAATAATAATAATAATGAGAATTATAATAATAAAAATAATAATCATAATGAGGTAGAATTATCAGTAAAACGCATTACCATGGTAGATTCAGAGTCACGACCATCTCCTTTTGTACACAGAGACCTGGTTTGTAAACTTGAATTGCACAAGCCTCCCCGGCAATTGCAAGCATCTTCTTGTTTCTTTGTCTGCTCATAATAGTGAATGACTTGAGACAGCGTCGATATCATGTCCGTTATCCACAAGATGCTTTATTATTGATGACTTTGGCACTTTGCACTCAGCTGTTTTCAACCATTTTGGCAAATGCTCCATCATGCGAGTATACAGTCGCTTTTCCTTATGACCTATGTATTTGCTCCCAGAAACACACTCAAATTGATATACGCAGTCTAAAGTGTTGAAGATTGGTGACTGGTCTTTCCCAGATTGTTGAAGCACTCGCTTAGTGGTGTTAAAGAAAACGAGTTTTGCAGCATAATAAGTTCTCTTGATGGCTTTGTCGAGTCTTCGTTTGACTACTTCCTGTACATCATCTCCTTGAACGGCAAACTGATATAGACAGGTTTCTTCGGGACTGTTTGGATTGTTTTGCAGGGGCTGTTTTCTTTAGAGTATTTATTAATGAATGTTTATTTAATGTTTATTTGCAATCGGGTTTTCCAATGGTTCTCTGACTGATGTCAGCTCATGATGAAATCCTCCAACCAATCAAATGAAGCAAAATATTACTAATGAATAACTAACTGCTCACCCGGTTTTTTTCAGAACTGTTCGAGGACCCTAGGAAAAAAATTAAAAGATCACGATTAGGGAAATGACGAAAATAATATAGAATTCAAAGCCTCTGTAGTACCGCCGTATAAAGAAGGAACGTTAGAAGCGTTGCGTAGAACTTTCAATGTGGCTGGAATTAGTCAGAGTGATATTCAAACCAACCAACCGACCAACCAACTCTCTCAGAGAAAACCTTTATTGGCTTAAGGACCCAATAGATTCAATTAAGTAAAGTAACATAATTTACCAAACACCATGTAGTGATGACTGTCAGATCAATTACACATAGGTCAAATTAGTAGATCGGAGTCGGTTAGATTTGTGGAACATAAAAATGTAGCTAGACATAGAATGATTGATCCTGCTAAGTTAAATAACCCAGAATAAAAGCTCATCCATTGCATTGCATTGCATTCACTTGCATGTAATCTCACACAATAGGTTGGTTGGGCCAGGGTGACAGTAATCAAAAGTAATATAGTTAGTTAGGTGGAGAGAGAGGTCAATCACTAAATCTTTCTTTATCGAATGAGCACTGGACACGTGCAGTCGAAATGACGCAACGCAATGATTATACCGGAGATATGGATAGTGGCAACAAACACTAAGGACAGGACAATGGGGTAGAGAAAGATATATATGGATATATATATATATATATATATATATATATATATATAAAGACGAATTGTGAAACCGTGTAACTAAATTGCTATGAGCAATAATTTATGCTCGAAACCATATCACCCAGTTATTAATACTGCATCATCGCTGTGAGATATTTAAAATAAACTTTCTTTATCGACGAAATCATCTTCAGAGGCTGGCTGTACAGTCGTATTTATACTTACAAAAATATATAGTGGTCTATTATTGAGTAATAGGGGGTGACATGACTGACGTAATTACTCAGAAGTGGCTTAAGAAGTGAAAATTAAAAGTTGTAAATTATGTGGTACTCAACGGAACAAAGATAGAAATTTGATAAGCCTTCTTAGTGGCTGAGCTACATATAAATTTCTACAGCCGACAAATGGTCAGCGAAGGATAAACTGCCGCTTTGTGCCACCTCAATGTGTGTTTATAAATTCACCTGCTCGTGTAGAGCTAGTTATATTGGCCGCACAAAGCTTACGCTTTCCAAACGCATCTGTGAACATTATCCGGCATGGTTAGAAAAGGGACAGTGTAAGACAATTACTAGCTCAATTCTCGAGCATTTGGTGAACTCAGGCCACGTAGCTCCACCGGAGTCGTCTTTCAAGATTATCTGCAAAGTGAAGCCAAGTGGTACAAAGGGCTTCAGGTTTCGGATTTTGCGTATGGTAGAGGCGCTGGCAATTCATCAATACAACCCTGAACTCTGTATACAGAAAAAGTTTGTCCAGTCTCTTATTCTACCTTGGTCTTAACCTTCTCACTAATAGTTCCCTGTTAAAAAAAAATTTTTTTTGATTTTTTTTGTAATTTTTATTCTTACTTTTAGTTTGCTTTAATAATTAATCCACTATTATCACTCTCATATGCTCCTTCTGTACATTTTCACACCGTCTTCACACTTGTTAAATTGGCACTCAAATACCTTTATTCTCACTCAATAGCAATTTTAATCTTATTAAATTTCTAACTTTGTGCCGTTGATTACCACATAATTTATAACTTTTATTTTTGCTTTTAAAGCCACTTCTGAGTAATTACATCAGTTATGTCACCCCCTATTACTCAATAATGGACCACTATACATTTTTGGCAAGTATAAATACGTCTGTGCAGCCTCTGAAGATGATTTCGTTGATAAAGAAAATTTTCTTCGCTGATGAGTTTGTCTTTTATTTTCTTCATGACTCAATGGGTATTTTCGGTGATTTAAAATAAACTTATCTAATATGGAACTGAACTACTTGTTAATCCAATTTCCCCTTTCAACAACCATATTGGGATATGTTCTTTCGAGCATTTAGATACTGTTCTACTGGTGCTTCCTGTGTACTTAGCTCCACGGGATCAAATGAACTAATATAGGCATATGAACACTGTCTTTCACGTTTTGATGAATAGAAGGTTGTATGGAGAAGGTGAAACATGAAGATGCGGCGAAGAATATTTAATTTGAGTCAATCCTCTTGATCGCCTCCTTTGAAGGGCTTCAACTTTTGTGTTTGTTGTCTTTGAATTTCACGTTTATCACCAAAGTTTTCTTTGACGCTTCCGTCCAACTGATGTTCTACATGTTTGCTGATGAATACTGGTGAATAACTATTCTGAATGAGAGTGTTACGAAAAGCCTTCAATTCCCCAATTTAATGTGTCTTTTGGGAAGGGTTTCAATGAAACCAATAAAAGATGTTCAAGGGAACCTGATCACCAAGGAGGACAAACAAATAAAACAGTGAACGGGCTGATCACTTTAAAGGTCTCTTCAATCGACCACCACCGGAAGCTCACCCAGAAATACCACCAACATCATTCACAGAATTGTCCTCCAGTGGACACCAATCCTCCAACGAAAGGAGAAATCTTGAATACAGTGGTGACCAGACGGAATCCCCTCCCCCGAATCACTGAAAATGGACGCAGACACTGCAGCAGATGTTCTCACGCCATTATTGCAAAAGATTTGGAAAGAAAGAGAGGTACCTACCGATTAGAAAAAAGGCTGGCAACCTTGTCAAGCTGCCAAAGGAGGGCGACTTACGCCTGCCTGCCTGTACAAAAACTGGCGTGGAATAATTATGCTTTTCATCATGAGCTGACATTAGTTAGAGAACCATTGGAAAACCTGGGAGTAATGGACAGCTGTTTCGTCCTAGTTTAGGACTCTTCATCAGTACGCACCCACCGGGATTCGAACCCAGGGTCATTGGATCGGATCCCAGTGGCTTAACGGTATACGAGCTCGCCTTGTAACCAGAAGGTCCTGTGTTCGAATCCCGGTGGGTGCGTACTGATGAAGAGTCCTAAACTAGGACGAAACAGCTGTCCAGTACTCCCAGGTTTTCCAATGGTTCTCTAACTAATATCAGCTCATGATGAAAATCCTGTAACCAATCAAATCCCTACAAACAAACACTTGAATTGTGCTTTTGTCCACGTCAAGCAAAATATTAAGTGGTGTCTTCCTGGAGAGAATGAAAGATGCACTTGATACAGAACTCTGCACCATCCTATCAGAACAAGCTGTGCTCAGGAGAAACAAATCATGTGTTGATCAAATAAACTGCTACTCTACGCATCGTCATCGAACAAAGCATAGGATAACAGCCAAGCCTGTACCGTAACCTATGGGAATAATAAAAATAAATGATAATATGTGTGAGGAGGGTTTCGATAGCATTTCTACTTCTACTTAATGGAGCAATGCTGCAGAATTCAGTCAGCTGTCCGTTCCATTTTGGTTTTATGATGAATTCATCTCTGGATTAACGCATCATTTCCCCATGAAAACCAAACCCTCTAACTCTATCTAATCGTATATATGTCACTATTTAGATGTCAGAAAATGGATGTATATAAAAGCCAATAAAAGGTTTATGACATGTGGATATGGCCTACTTAAATTGACATCATCATCATTATCATATATACATTTCTGTAGTGAACCAATTTAACAGTAGCGTAGTTTGTTTATTTAACGTAAAATCGTTTCAATATTAAAGGCGCATGATTTGATAGTCCATGTATATACATACACATATATTTTAAAATAGATTATTTATTTTAAGTGATTTACTTTTATTGATGATTTGTTTAGGTGTTTCTTTCTCTTAATTTAGAACTGTGTTTATCTGAAAAGTAGTGTATATATGTGTATATGTATATACTCTTTTTAATTGTGGCGGTTAATTAGGCCAAAATTTAAAAACTTTACGCGCCATAATATGGTACAGCCCGAATACTCCAAATTTTAGTGAGCGCTTTTGGAATACAAGTAAAAATGGGGCATCCTTTGTGTAATCAGCAGCATATATCACCACAAAAACGTGAAAATGTAATTTTATATGTTTAACTTAAAGGCCTGAAGCTTAAGAATGATTATAAAGCAACATTTACTGCTACAAAAGATTAGCAAGGAGTTAGAAAAACATCTCCAATTTCTTCTTTTTTCTGCCACCGTCTTCATTTGCGTCCACGGTTGCCTATTATCTCCCATATACTCCTCCTCAACAAACGATCTCCCTCATGTCACCCTTGCACGGAAGACCCACTTGTCGCTTCCCATTGGGATTCCACTCGAACATTGGCCTACGTTGCGCATGATGTCATTCGACGGCCTTTTCAACGTATGTCCGATCAATCCTTCTCCTTTTTCCCCTACATGTCAGTTGAACAATCGGCTCTTGCTTGATATAAGAATAAAACTTGAGCACTGTGGTAGAGTGTAATTCCATTATGGGTAAATTTTATTTTGATAAAGTCTCACAGTGTTGTTATGCAGTAATATTTACTGATGACGTTTCGAGCACAATTTATTGCTCATAATCATATCAAGGTAAACACACGACTTCCTAAATTCATTTATATAGTTCCATTGTTTTTCACTTGACTGTGAGGTCAACTACATAGGTTAAACTAGTAGGTCAGGCGTAGTCAGATTGTCAGAACATAAGAATTTAGCTAAGGTAAGAATGGTTGACCCAGAGAAGATAAATAATTTAGAAAAAAGCTCAGCAATTGCAATGCATGCACTAACACACAATAGGGTGGGAGAGGGTTAAACTTCTAAAAAGTAATCTAGGTAGGTGGAGAGAGAGAGATTGATTACTGAATCCTTGTTCATCGAATCTACACCCAACACATGCAATAGGAATGATTCTTCACTCATACCTGAAATATGGAAAATATTACTCCCAATCAAATCAAGTGAAAATCAAGTGAAAAACAATGGAACTGTATGAATGAATTTAGGAAGTCGTGTGTTTACCTTGATATGATTATGAGCAATAAATTGTGCTCGAAACGTGGTCATCAGTAAATATTACTGTATAACAACACTGTGAGATTTTTTCAAAATAAAATTTACCCATAATGGAATTACGGCTCTTGCTTGGTTTGTTCCCAGCCAAAGTTTGTTGTTGCTAATTCTTTCTGGCCAGCTGGCCATTTGATCTTCAGTATGGAGCTAGACATCGAAGGGGGAAGCTTTTGATAAACGTCTTCAGCAGCCTGTTGGAAATCCTTTTCATGACCCAAGCGCAGTGCAAGTTTCTCACCCGTATAGAATAAATGAGTGACTTACTTCACATTCGTATTGAACTTAATCCGAATATTTTTCTGTATGCTGGCTGAGTGCAGAAGATTTTTAAAGTAGTTTTAGGTTGATGAAGGCGTATCTTGCCTTCCTGATTCTGACTGTCTGGCTTTGAAATCTTCATCCATTCCAGCTGTCTGTGGTTAACCGTGTTTCCTGGCTGGATAAGTGAAGGAAGTAACCTCTGTCAAATCTCTCTCGTTGATGGTAGTTGGTGCTGGTTGTTTTTTGCTGCTGTTGGTGCGTGGGTATCTTCATCATCCCCGTCTTCTCTTCTCTTCTTCACTTGGAGTCCTGTCTTCTCTGCCTGGCAGCCAGCCTCTTCTCTCAGTTTTTTTTGGTTTTCACTTGCCTGGAAGTCTTCGAGTTTGTGTGGTGACATTAAGCAGAAATCATCCACACACGAAATCCAGATCTTCTAGAGTCACCCATGTAAGCAATTCATAATTTAATATTAGGCATATGAATAATATATAACAAATGTCATTACCTGAATATAGGAAAGCTCTAGGAGGCTTCGTTGTTATATCATTAATGGGTGTAACGAAGAGATAACCGACGTGTTGTGGCCTCCGAGTTCTACTTTAAGTAGGTGACCGAAACTTCCTTGAGTTACTCACAGTCACGAAATGCTCAAACAACAGCAAAACGACAATTATTTGCAATAAACTCTGCGATATTCTACTCAACAGTCATAATAGGTCAAAACTCAAAAGTACCTCAACAATGCCGTAAGGCAGCTTTACAGGGCCAGTACTTTCTCGAGCATAAAATAAATACCTTAGAATCAAGAAGTATATATCCCCAACAAGGTGGGATCAAAACTCTATCAACAACGAATCACGCATTAAACAATTCCCCCAGAGTGATCTTAACTCACTGAAACAAAATCACAGTCGTGTAAAACAACACATTTTTAGTACCGTCAAGCAACTGTAAAGAGAAACATTTAAATTAGGATTTTATTTTGATAAATCACACAGTGTTGTTATACAGTAAGTAATATTAACTGATAACCACGTTTCGAGCACAAACTGTTGCCACTCATAATCATATCAAGGCACTCAATCACACAACTTTCTTGCTTCATTTATATACATGAGTGAAAATTGATGATTAGACATTTGAATAAAAATCAATATAGGATAAAGTACATTCAGAAATAATAATACGAGTGTCATCAATCAAATACAATCAGATGGGAAATAAGACGAATGGTTTTATAGTCAAAATAACTAACTTGTTGGAATAGTATGATGTACGTGAATTGAAATAGAATTTTAAGATTATTTATTATCCTCCTCTGATTTGACTGACTGGTGGTAATAATATCTTCCATATCTGTGGTATTTGCATTGAGTCATTTCTGTTGCATGTGTTGTGTTGGTTGAAGGTGGACTTAATGAACCAGGCAGGATTCAGTAATCAATCTCTCTCTCCACCTACCTATGTTACTTCTTTGAATTTTAACCCTCTCCCACCCTATTGTGTGGTTGTGTCTTATTGCATGTAGTGCTGTTGCTGAGCTTTTTTCTAAATTATTTATCTTCTCGGGGTCAACCATTCTTACCTTGGCTAAATTCTTATGTTCCGACAATCTGATTACCCCCGATCTACTAGTTTGACCTATGTAGTTGACTGAACTCACAGTCATTGCAAAGTATTTTGTAAATTATATTATTTTGTTTAATTGGATTCACCGGGTCTTTTAGCCTACAGAGCTTGTCCTACCTGAGTGAGTTTGTCGGTTTAAATGTCACTCTAATTCCTGCTTTATTAGTAATCCTATGTCGGGTCTCAGATGTCCCCTTGTATTCTCTCTTATTGATGCTATCATTATTAGTTTCACCATTATTTTTATTTTACTTTTGACCTTTTCTGATCTTCCTAATGAATTTTATAGGATAGTTATTTGATACCAATCAGCTACTCTTCTGTTTGTTTCATTTCATCATTTAGGTCTTTTCTTGTACTACTTAGTGCTACTGCTCGGTTTGTTAGACACCCTTAACTAAGCCTGCCTTCACAGATAACGACGGATGAGATGAATTAAAGTCTAAATATCTATTAGAATGCGTTGGTTTTCTATAAACACTGGTGTGCAGTTTACCTTCTTCTGTTCGTTTTATTTTACAGTCTAACATAGCTAGTTCTCCTTGCTTATCTTCCTATTTAAATGTGAATTTTATTCCCTCTACTAATGAGTTTATACGTGTCAAGAAGCTAGAGAGAGATATGTTCTGTTTTCAACACTGTGTGTGAAAGTGTCATCCACATATCTCCACCATATTTTTGGAATATGATTAGGTGAATGTATTAAGAGCACTATTTTCCCATCTGTCCATAAAGATATCTGCTTCGATAAGGGATATTGGTGATCCATCCCATTGCTACACCTTCTGTTTGTTTATATATTTTGCCTTGGAATTTACTTTGTTAGACAATAGAACTCGTGGTGTAACTGAACAATGGTCAATTGTTTTTAAAAATTTTCCAACTCAATTAAGAGAGTTTAATACGATTAGTTTACATAAATCAGCCGTATACCTCTGAGTCATCAACAATAACCATCATTCTTGTTTAAAAAACATTTGAAAAATATAATTTGCTTTAAATCTAAAAATGATTTTTTCTTGTCTGAGATTTGCTTAAATTCACTTACCCAACAGATGTACACTAATATCTTCCTCTTTGTAAGACATTCAGATGTTTCAATATTTCATCAAAACTCCTTACTATTATTATTATTATTACTATTTGTGTTAGTATTACACATCTTTCATCATTCTATTTTTTCGTGTTATGCGTAATTTTAAATTTCCCGCCATATTTTTGCTACATTGAAATAATTGGTTTAAACAAAATAATTGATATATATGTGTGTATACGCATATCCCAAACTTGCTTATTATTTGTGTGAACACCTGTAAAAATATATATGTATGCAGCTTTGTTTTTCTCATAATAATTTATGAGAAATCTTCACGATTTATGGAAAAAACATCTGTTGGAATAATTTTTTTTATTTCTGTGCAAATGATTTCCATGTTTCCAATAGAATAAATAAGAATAGTGCCTCATTGTATGTGAATATTTCTAAAGGAAAATGTGATGAGACGATGAGGTTTTATAAGTAGGTCAAGGAATGAGAAATTTTTAAATTTAGGACAGTAGAGATTAAAAAATAAAACATTATCGTATAGAAAGTCACTGAACCCCATTGGCTCGGCCTCATATCGTGGATGTCTTGGGTTTAATTCATGTTAGGGCTATCTGTGCGAATCGTTGAAGGCTCCTCGACTGGGACGAAAGAGTTATCCACTGTTCTTTGGTTTTCAGTGACTCCTTAAATGATGTTGGTTGGTGGTGACGTAATCTTTGTTGCTCTATATTAGATTATCTGTTCATTCATTTAAGAAGACGAAGTCCAGTACATGATGTTCAACAGCCAATGTTGGATAACCAAACCAGATTATGCTTTCCATTGTGATTGCTTAAAAGATCCCAGAAATATCGAGCCTTTGATGACCCGGTGAATAATCATAACCATGGAAATCCTGACAAGGTAACTGACCTTTTTGGAAAGATTGAGACTTTTGGGTAGGTTCAGGAACAAAATCAGCAGACTTCAGCTGCACATCTTCATTTCAGTCAATTCTCCGCGGTCGTGTTTAGCTGACTCCGCCATTCTCCACAAGTTTTCATTTCCTCCTCACACGATACATTCTGTGTTACCCTTGGATCCAAGCCTGATTCGTCGTTTCCCATACGGGTTCCATTCGAGCGACGTTCTGGCTCGCAGTGTCACTCAACAATCTTCTTACCATATTTCTAAGCCATCTCCATTTCCTTCGATTTATTTGCTGAGCGATAGATTTTTGGTTGGTTCGTTTCCAGAGTTCCCTATTATTAATCCTTTGTGACCAGCTATTTAATCTTCATTATGGAACCAGTAAAGGCGTCTTTGACAAAAGTGTGATTGAGGCTGTTAGCGTAAATTCCATATTAGTTTGTTTATTAGATATATCACACAGTGAAACAGTATTATTTACTGGATTACGTCTCGAACAAAATTCATCATTGTTCATAATCATACCAATGCGTCGGTGGCACAGTGGTTAGGACTCTCGCCAACCATGCACATGGTCCGGGATTCGATCCTCTGCCGACGCACACCTGATATCTATGGTTGGCCTGCAAAATTTGGGCTACCGATATCCATGCTGAAAATTCCAAACTTGTACCAAAAATGAAGTGTGGCATCAAGCTGTAATCAAAATAAATAAATTATAATCACACGACTTCGAAACTTGAGTTTTATAGTTTTCTTTGTTCTCTCCTATTTCTCATCGTTGGAGTAGTAGAATTTTCCAGATGTCCAAGTGGACAGGTGTTGAATCATTCCTATTACACGTATTCCCTCTCAGTTGATTCGATAAACAAAGCTTCCGTTTACAATCCCTCCCTCCACCCTGCTGTTACATTAGATGTTAAACCTGTCATCTTATCCCATCCATCCTATACTGTATGGTTGTGTGTAATTGCATGTAGTGAGTGAACTATTCTCTAGATTTCTTATCTTTGTATCGGGTCAACCAATCTAGATTTTGTTAGGTTTTTAAGTTCAGCTAGCCTGACTGCCTCTGTTCTACTAGTTTGACCTATGTATTTGACCTGACAATCATTTCAGGATATTAGATAAGCTGAATTATTTTGCGTTGAAGGCCCCACAGGATTGATCCTTTAACCGACAAGGCTTGTTTCTAATTGAGTTTGTGGGGGATTTGAATGCCAGCCGCTTTTATTCCTGCCTGCCTTGTTAAGAATTCTCAGACTCGTGAAGCATAAAAATCTAGCAAAATCTAGATTGGTTGACATGAATAAGATAAGAAATCTAGAGAATAGTTCAGCTATAGCACTACATGCAGTCACACACAACCATACAATAGGGTGGGATGGGATAACATCACAGTTTTAAAATCTAATGTAACAGGGCGGAGGGACCCGGATTGATAACAGTAGCTTTATTTATCGAATCAATTGCAAACACGTGTAACAGGAGTGAATCAACACCTGTCCAGCTGGACATCTGGAAAATTCTACTACCCCAGCGACGACGAATAAGAAAGAACAAAGGAAACTATAAAACTCAAGTTTTGAAGTCGCGTGATTATAGTTGATGATTTGATTAAGAACAATAGTGAATTGTGTCCGAAACATTGTCATCCAGTAAATAGCAATACTGTCTCTGTGACTGTGTTATACATCTAATAAACAAACTAATATGGAATTACTTACTGCCATAGTGTCCAAGTTTTACACATATATTAATGTTAGCAAAAATATTAGTATAGCGTGCAAAGTTTGAGAATCATTTGGAAGAATTGGCTTGACACCTGCGTTGAAGATCAGGATCTTTTCCCTTATGCTGAGTGGATCCAGTTTCCGCAATGATTTTCAGAGTAATAATCCATACCGCCTGCATCTTATATTACTCCCTAATTTTGATTAGTTTCTCAACGTCAGTGTCTGGGATGATCAAGAGATGGGTGCTTTAGTTTTAGAACAACACATTTGAGCGAAGAATATTGTGCTTTCACTTAGATCTCAACATCAGGCCTAACTCTAATATGCCGACATAACTTTACAAATAAATATTCAAATATATAAACCAATCATGGCGTTTTGTCCATAGGATAATAAGATGGTGAATATAAATTGTGCAATTATTTATAATAGTAGTACTGATAATAATAATAATGGTTCTATGAATAATAAGGATGAAAAAGTGAGGCGATTTGTCATAACACGAATAATGAAAAACATCATGATTAAACAAACAACTGTTCAGGTGGAAGTAGTCGATAAAGGCTAGTAAAAACAAATGAACCGATTAAGTAATGTTAGATTGTAAGGGAAGGAAATGAAACACGTTTATAATGAAGATGTGATAACATTAAGGGATGATAAGAAAGGGGTTGAAAATATAAACAAGGGTTGGTGTAGAAGTCATCAGTTGGTTATGTCTTAATAGGCCAACAAGGGAGGGATAATGGCTGTACGAACTTCTTTTGAATGCAAAGTTTAGTAGACGAATACGAAGTCTATTGGAAAGATTCGGTGGGATACGATGAATTAATTTGAAAGCTCCCGTTTTCTCCACTACATGACCACTATCAATTAATTAAATGTGACAAAATTGAGCTACGGATTGTTTTTGTCTGTCCTTTGCAAACCACCACGATGGGAGATGTTCACTAGCACGTTGGCTAAGCTGTCTAGTAGTTCGCCCAATATAACTGTCACCGCAGGTGCAGTTGAATTGATAAATGCACATAGATGTGACAAAACTATCTAGCTATCTATCCTTCGTTTGCGTCCCAATCATTCGTCGGCTGGAGAATGACAAAACATAGGTGTGCTGCGTAAAATGTTCTTCGTATACTCCTGGAAAGTCTCTGGAATAAAATCTCACTTGATAAGTCTCCATCAAATTGTAACTTAATAAATAGAGGTTTCTTACGTGCAGTCAGAGTCTCAGGTTTCTCTCTGATGTCTTCATATGTTTCTTTATGAAACTACTAGGAGAGCCCATCTTCATCAAGAAATCGTGAATATATTCAAATTCCTTTTGTAAGAGGTCATCCCATCCGTACATATCTTTCTTGCTCTGCTCGTAAGACATTTAACAACATTTCTTTTATCTTTATTGGGCACGTAACTAAGGAAGTGTGTATATTGCCCTGTGAATATGCTTTTTCTACACACGCTTCTCCCAAGTGCCCCATCTTCTCGCCTACTTAGCAAGACATCCAGAAAATATAGTTTATTCTCCTGCTCCTCTTCACAAGTAATGGTAAGCGAAGGGTGGACGTTTTAATTCGCCTTTTAAGATATCACTCACGTAAAAGAAATTAAATTTTAACCTTGCTTTTTCTCCCTCTCTTTTTCTGTGATAACAATTTGCACAAAAATTATCAATAAATTCAAGGATGAGAATGACAATGATCCTGTTTTCATTAAACCTGCTACCGCCAGTTTACCTGCATCCTCATCGTCATCGCAGCGTCAATCGAATACCGAGATATCAAAGCATAGTCCACCACAATCAATAATTCACCAAACAATTTCAAATAATTTACAAGAGAAACAAAATGGCGCCAAATTGAATTGGCCCACTTTTCCAACTTCTATGGATGATGGCAAAAATGATAGATTAAAACAAATCAATCATAATAATAATGACAATAACAATAATTTATTGAAACCAGTTGCACAACAAATTAGTCATAACAATAATGATAAAGCGAATATACCTGTTGTATTGGTACACAGAAGGGGCAATAATAATAATAATAATAACAATGATGATGACGATTTCAATAGGAATGAAGGTAATTCAATTTACTAATCAATATAATGATTTATTGATACACTTATGTACCTATTATGTTCGATATTCTAATTAATTAATTAATTAGTTATAAGTCATTTTTATTTGTAATAGTTTGTGGATAATTATACTACTTAAATGGTTTTTAAGTAGACAACAAAAGAGTATAGAGTAGTACAGTTATACAGTGTGATTGGTTACCTCAACTTTATCACTTAAACCCACCGGAACTTTCACACCAAGACTATATGGCTCGCCTAAAGTGCACAAAAATGGTGTACCGCTACGACCGGTATTAGATATGCTAAATTCACCATACCATCCGATAGCCAAATGGTTAGTTGAACTCATACAGCCCCTTCATACTGAGTTGGTGAAACATACTGTGAAGGATACTTTTGGATTCGTTGAAAGAATAAGAGATTTAAATGTTGATAATAAATTCATGATATCATTTGACGTATCTTCTTTATTCACCAATGTACCTCTCATGGAAACAGTGGACTTTATATGTGAAGAACTCAAAAGACGAAACATCGATGTTGGCTTACCTATATCTTTAATGAAGAAGCTTCTCTTGAAGTGTACAATGAATGTCCACTTTTTATTTAATAAGGAACTGTATAGACAAATCGACGGTGTGGCAATGGGGTCGCCACAAGGACCCATTCTAGCCGACATTTTCCTGGCGAAACTAGGAAATGGGCCTTTGAAAGATGTTATTAATGAACTCGAATTTTATTGTCGATACACGGATGATACTTTTTTGATTATGAAGAACGAAAAGGAAGCAAAGAACATCCTGGATAAATTTAATGAGGTACATCCTGCAATAAATTTTGCTATTGAGAAAGAAAAAGACTCTAGTATTTCATTTCTAGACATCCTTATGACCAGAAAAGATGACGGCACAATAAGAAGAAGTGTTTATAGAAAACCTACATCAACGGGCCAGTATACACATTTTCTCAGCTTTGTGCCCTTGAAATACAAACGCAATCTAATAAAGTGCTTGGTCCACAGAGCAAGAGAGATTTGCTCGGATGAATGTCTTGACGAAGAACTTAACAATACCATACTTGGCCCGTGTTCTAAGCGACAGAGACAATGTTAGGCGTGAAACCTGTGACTTGCTTTGTTATTAACAACATAATTTCATACTCTTTTATTTCTCTCTTATTTCGTATTCTTTAGTGAACTCCTTCTTCAAACTACTTAGCTACCTGAAATATTAACATTGGCTTCCTTTTTTGTACTTTACTATATTCCTTCGATTGTGTATCACTGGTTCCGACTATATTAGCACTATGAGTATTACAAAATTGTCGTGTCATTAACCATCATGTAATTATTAGTTTTGTGGTTGCTTTTCTTATTTTCTATACTTTTCGGCAATATTAAACTGACAATCATTGTTTGTAAATGCCATAGTCACCACCTCAAAAAAATTTTGTACTATTCAGGATTACTCACACTACCACCACAAACACTGCATTAGACCTTGGCAGACTTTGGTACTTTTTCGCTTTCATAATTATTTTGTGTTTATCCTGTTTCTTCTTTTTTTGGTTTTTTTTTTTTTTTTTTTTTTTTTTTTTTTTTTGCTGTTGGTGTCTTCAGATTTACTTTTTTTTTGTTTGTTTAATACTTATTTTAAACGTCGGTAAAATTAGATGCAAATATTGTAGATATGTGCTGAAAATTCCACACTGTACCACTGTACTGTTTCTGGAATAAAGCAAATTATTATTATTATTATTATTATTAAACGGTTGCTAAGTGAAAATGGTTATCCAGAAAAGTTTATTGATAAGAATATGAATCTGAAACCAAAACAGCCCAAGTTACCAACATTTCCAAAAAAAGCCTTGTTCTTACAGATGCAGTTCCTAGGAGACAACACAAGTGAGATACTAACACGGTGCCTTAGAAATGCGGTTAAGAGAGCATTCCCTGCTGCTCAGTTACGCTGTATCTTTAAAACCACTCCTCTTCTGCGTTCGGGAATAAAAGACAAACTGCCTAATTTCACCTCTTCAGTGTGTGTGTATTTACCAATTTGACTGCTCCTGTGGAGCCTTTTACATAGGCCATACATTTAGGCGTGTTTCTCGCCGAATTTCCGAACATCACTCTGCATAGTGGTTAAGTGGTTAAGGGCAAACAAAATCTATTCGCAGCGCTATTCTATCTCATCTTGTGGATACAGAACACAAGATTGATGTTAACCATGCTTTCAGGGTCATTCACCGCATACCTACGAATCTCAATTTCGCCTTAAGAGTTCGACTTCTAAATATTGCTGAGGCTGTGGGGATCCATATTAAGAAGCGTAATTTGTGTGACCAAAAGAAGTTAGTTCAGACATTATCCTTACCTTCCCCATCTAGGTTCGAATGATCCTGAATTTTTGTGGAATTTTCCTAATTTTATTTGATATTCTATTTGCTATTATATCTTTATTATTATTATTATAACTTAACCGTCTTTAATGAACTGTAATTTCATTGTGATCTTACTTAACACATCGATATTATTTAAAAAAAACTCCAATATTGTTATTGACTACTAATCTAGAATATTCTATGTATGTAAACATGCATATATAATTGTAGAGCCAGAAGAGGAGGAATTTATCAAAAAGAATATTCTTTGCTCGATTATTTTGTGTTCATTGATTTTGATAAAGCCCTTCCTGCCACTAGCCTCGACTCCTGAGTAATTTAAAAAACCTGAATAAAACCTGAATAGAATGACGGCACATGCCAAAATATTTTAACAACGGGAAACTGAGCGAAGCGTCTGAAGTGAAGATAAGGCCGCCTACTATCACCGATGACATTCCTGATGGTGAAGGCACGAATCATGCAGCAGACAGTGGGAAGATAGGCATACGTTAAGCTGATAAGAAAATGCTGGAGTATCCGGACTTCATGGATTATTTATATCTAATACCACACAAACTCGAAGATCTAACGGTGAGGACCAACAAGTTGGCACGAGAGGTAGTTAGCGAAGACAGGAAATCATGTGAACATAGAGAAGAAACTCGTGATGTTGGTAGCTGATTCTAGGTGGCTCTACATCATGGGACACTTTGAAATGTTGATATTAGAAGGTTGGAGGCAATCGACAGGAAGCCTAGAATCTACACTAGTCACTCACTAGTGTCCAATCGAAGTATCCAATACAGTCTTAAACGATGTCAATCGCCAGCCCGAATAGTTCAAGCTGGACCTGAGACTAGCAACCCCACCCCGTATTAATGAACACCATTTCTTCCGAAACTACAGAGCTCTAGATTGAGGCCCTACGTTCCGCTTGGAACGTGAAGGAATAAAATAAAATAATAAACACGACCAGATGAACGGTAGGCCCGACAGGATA
Source organism: Trichobilharzia szidati (assembly GCA_944472155.2). NCBI lineage: Eukaryota > Metazoa > Platyhelminthes > Trematoda > Strigeidida > Schistosomatidae > Trichobilharzia > Trichobilharzia szidati. Next base: position 131,526,820 of record OX235274.1, read on the forward strand.
ATGAAGAAGGAACTCCGATAGGTGTCAGATCAATCCAAAATCTATTCCCAGATAAATACGCAGAAAGGGATGGAAATGGATTGGATACACAGTGAATGACATCATACAACAGACTCTCAAGTATAATCTGAATGAGAAACGACAGGTTGGACATCCTAGTTTGACATTATAGAGATCCTGCTAGGAGGAAATGAAAGCTTCTGGCCAATCCTTCAGCGATCTGAAAAAGACTGAAGGTAACAGAGCATAGCAGAGATATACACACTGTAGTCCAATATTCTAAATGGAATCCAAGGGAATAATAATATCATAAATCCGACAAAAATTTGAAATCCGCGCGCGTACACACGCACACACACACACTTTCATTCAATGTTCCATGGCCATTAGCATTAAGATTTAAATGAATAATAATAATAATGATTTACTTTATTCCAAAAACAGTACTTGTGATACAGAATGGAATTTTCAGCATTAATCACAATATCTTGTAGCTAATTTCCTCAAATTATAGATAAAATTAATCACACAGAAAATTTTCCACATTTACAATAGGGGTAATGTCTAAAACATGCAGCATATAAAATGGAAATAATAATAATAATAACAGCCAAGGTAATAATAATAATACAAGTGGAAATTGCCGTGGGCTTGTTTCACACAGTATTGTCAATGCGGTATACAAATCCTAGCATGTTTAAAAATATTGAATATAATATTCTCTTTACATGATACGGTGAGGGGAAAAACAAAGATTACAGCAGTCATAGAGATAAGTTGGTGTTTGCAATTATGAGGGTAAAACAAAGAAGCAACAGGACCATAAATATAACAGAAATAATAAAAGTAAAACTTGAAGGTATATAAGGATGGATGGATGGAGGACATTGATTATTTACTAGATGAAAAAAGGTTATTTAACTCTTGCCTGACACTATTTTCATCACATAAAATACGTGCCAACTATGGTATCATAGAATTTTTATACTTGGACGTGCGAGCATACAGTTTTCTGAAGTTACTTCTTGTTCTACCTGAGGAGATAGATGCAAGGTGAAAGCTGAGAGTAAAGTGGGAGATGCTCCAAGTCAGACAAAATCGCTTTAGCAAATTTATTGCACAAAGTCAAGTGCCTATCGACAACGACGTTAACTGTGTGCTCCATTGGGACACCACTCACCCTACTGACAGTCTTCAGCATTCTACGAATTGTGACATAGTCTTTTTTAAGCAGACTGGGAAAGAATAAGGGTGAACAATAAAGAAGAATAGGTAAGATGCAAGACTTTATGAACTGTAAGAGGAGGGTTTGAGTTACACGCGAGTGCCTTAACTTCTTAATGTAAAATGTCAGGCGGAATATTTCACTGGAGATCGCTAAGACATGGGAAGACCAGGAGAGATCAGAAGAGAGAATAAGTCCAAGATACTTAATTTCTGATTTGACTCCTATATCATTGTCGTCAATCTTACAACTGTCATGAGAATCGACGGCTTCTTTTAACTGCCGTTTACATCTTAAGCTGAAATTAACAGTTTGACATTTAGTTCATGGATTCAGTTTAAGACCGTTAGACTCAGGCCATTTACTGACTCCCGACAGAAAGCTATGCATTTCGGTACAATCTAGCTGGGAGTTAACAACCATTGAAACTGTTAAGTCATCAGCGTACTTCACAAAGTTTATTTCATAGAATATAAGCGTTTTAAAAACCTTATCTTTCTTAAATTGTTTTGCGTAAATATCAAAATATGTAACAGAAGTGATATCATTTAATAATTACATATGAAACTAGAATTATGTGAAAATGTTGTCATTATTGAAACAGTTATTGTCATCACCACTATCATCAACATTTGTATAGACTGAATGTCTGTTCTCACGGTAGGACTGTCATATCACCGACAATGAAATACACATTTTTACGGACTGTCTTTGGCATTAAGATGACAACAGAGTTTGTAACCAGTGTTCAAGATATAATGTTGTCAAAATAAATTCGACTAACCAAAGAGTATTGACAGTTGTCAGTTTATCACCCCCCCCCCAAACACACACTCCACCCCGCCAAAGAGGAAGGCAAGACTTTGTTTAACGTTTGACAAGGAAAAGTGAAGTCTTTACGCATGCATGCATGTATGCATTGATATGAGTCTGTCAATGACATTTTCTTAGGAAATGAAGAAAGTTGAGAAATGGAAGCAACGTAGAATGGTTGATTTTGTGAAGTGGCCTAAAGAATCTCCAGGCTACTTATCTCATTAAACAACAACTTAGAGATGTTGGCCTGTCTCTTCATACTTTTCTTTTGTTTTTTTGGGTTTCGAAAGAGAACACAGAGCTTCAAGGTTGAGGTTAAATCTTTCAGTTGTTGGAGGCTGGGGGGGGGGTTGAAAGTCGCTAGCCTCACACTCAACCTTCCCTATCTATCGGCCTAACTGTCGGTTAGGTAATGTTTAGGAGTGCGTCAATCGGTCAGAAATCGAACTCCTGAGCAAATGAGTGACTGGTGAGCATTCTACCAGTGTATCATCGAAACACAGTGTTTCCATGATATCATGATCTTATCTATGAGAGTAAACAGAAGTGATGAAGACTCCTGGCCATCACCACCAGCAGAAACAGCAACAACAACAACAGACAACAATCAGCATAGGTGGGAGAAATCTGAAAGAAGCAACCGCATTTACGTACCTGCATACCTACCTACGTGGGAAGCATCGTTTCAACTTCAGGCGGGCAGAACTGATGAGGATATCACAGCAGCGGGGATCGAGAAAGCAAGGCAAGCAAGCTTTCATTGATCTCAAGTCTGTGTGGAGGTCAACAGCACTCAGCATGAAAATGAAAATAAGATCCGGATTTTCAAATCCAATGTGAAGTCAGTGCTAGCACTGCACTCGACCGAAGCCTAATGTCAATACTGCTCACCTTATTATACCCCCTCTCCAACACAAGAGACAGAAGGCAGACATCTATGATCAAAGACAGCTAACCAGGCTTTTCACGTCCTCCACCTTCAATGGCCATGTCTCACAGCCATAAAGGAGGATGGAGCGAACTGTTGAGCAGTATAAACGCTTTTTGATCGACAGCCAGAGATGGCGTGAGTTGGCAGACATATGCTAAACAAGCCTTCTTTATCCGTACTGAGATTTCGTCAGAGATTAACCCGGTGGGGCTGATGTAACTCTCCCAATAAGTGAAGTGTTCAACACGCCCCATCAACCATTTCACTCCTGCCTACCTTTAAGCTAGGAGTGAGTTGATGTAGTCCATTCCAGCCCTGTATCCTCATCATCTTACATTCGACAGCAGGAGCGAATCGCAAGCCAAATATTCGCAAATTGCCGCTGAGCTCAAGGTGTTCAGAAGACTCCGCTGTATTTTGTCAGCGTTTTCACCTATGATCGAGGACTATATCACGCGTACATTCTAAGTCAGCGAGATTATTCCCTGATGGTAACAAAACAATCCCTGGTCCACCATGTAGGAGCTATAAAGCGGAAACCAGTCTATTATATCAGCATTCGATTTCGCGGTTTAACCGTTTTTTGAACCTAGTGGTTTTCCGCTTCCTTTTATACATTATCAATATGTAGCAAAGGATAACATAAGAAATTTATCACCCATGCCTTCTTCTACAGTAAGCTCTAGATATGATGGAGAAGATTTGTGGCTCAGGTGGATGGATGATTTTGATATGGTTGTGTTCTCTGAGCTGGATAGTTAATTTGCTAAGCTTTCATCGCCTTACTAGGCACAATCTTCAGTGCATACTTCAATTTGAAATTTCTCCACGAGTTTAGTAATCATCTCTCCCAGTGACCTTGGACGTGATTGGTTGTTTTTGTGTTTTCACACCTTCTAGGTTAATTGTATTGGAACTGATTGTTCCCTTGACTTGAACTTTGACCCTTTGTGTGTGAGAGAGATTCCCTTTTTATCAATTAGTAAATTTTGTCTCTGTCAATGTGTTTATTGATTGATGATTCACTGGAATGCCAAGCTTCTAAAAATTCTCTAGCATTCTTGTTGTTTCCTCTGTTGTCTAATATTTGAACGTTGGTTGTCCCAGTCGAATTGATGTCCGTGGTTGTCTGTATGTAGTGATATGACGGAGTGGATATCATGTCTTTTGACAGCTAACTTATGTTCGTGGATACGAAGACGAAGGGGACGTCCACTTTGACCAATGTAGTGTTTTTCATATTTGTTACAATTTATTTTGTAGACAATGTTGGTTTTATCATCTTTCGTTGTTCAATCTTTTGGTTGACATAGAACCAGCTGAGTGAAGTGATTTGGTTGGTTTGTGTACGACGTCAATTCCTAAAGGTTTGAAGAGTCTTGCAGTGATTTCTGAGATATCCTTTATATATGGCAGGGCGGTTTTCTTAGTGCTTTCCTTGGGGGCTTTTTGGTTTAATGGGTTGGCTTGGGGGTGATGAAATTCCGTGGATATCCATCCATTCTTTATGAAGACGTCCATGAGATATCTTTCTTCAAATTTCCTTAAGGTGGGAGTGCTGCAATGAGTCCTGGCCCTCTTGAATAGTGTTTGTGTGCAATTCCTTTTGTGTGTTATTGGGTTGTTGCTGTTTTAATTCAGTATTTGGTCTGTATGAATTGATTTTCTATAAACTTGATTTTCTAATTTCCCTGTGGTGGTTCGCTTGACTAAGACGTCCAAAAATGGGATTTTGTTCTCGGATTCCTCTTCTCTTGTGAATTTGATGTCGTTTTATTACAAATGTGTCGTCTAAGTAACGTATTCAAACGCATTGTTCAGTTCCAATACAAGTAGCCTAGAAGGTGTGAAAACACACAAAAACAACCAATCACGTCCAAGGTCACCGACCAGGAGAGATGACTAATAAACTAGTGGAGAAATCTAAAAGCTCACTTCAATTCAAATCGAAGTATGCGCTGAAGATGTCGCCTAGTAGGGTGATGAAAGCTTCGCAAATTAACTATCCAGCTGAGAGAACACAACTACAATCAAAAACAGTAAGTTCTGTTTGTATAAGTAAAAACCCTCAGAAAGTTAAGCCACTTAACATGACTACTTCTCAGTGGCATCCTCCCTTCATATTTTCTTTTTTATCTTTCATTTAAAGCTTCTCATATGGATGGTGAGTCAAGACCGCTACTTCAAATCGAGGCCATAGATGCCGATGCTGGAGACAATGGTAAAATCACATATGAAATTAGCGCGGGGAATACAGACAATCTATTTGTCCTTAATCCAGACACAGGAATACTTTCCCTCTCTTCAAACTTGTATACCACCTCAGCAGAACAATCAGCGGAATCTTCACCATCAAAAAATACACAAACAAAGCACAGTTCTCTTACTCCATCTAATCCAATCATGTATATGCTACGCTTTGAAGCATGTGATCGTGGCCGACCAAAACGTTGTGCACTACCTATCTGGGTACAATTGGTTATCGATCCGAATGAATTTCCACATCTTGCACAACTATCCCATTTAACGAATTATTTAAATCCATCACTAATGAACACTGCTGATAAATTGAATCAACCGGCATATTCAATTGATCAATCTATTGAACATATTGAACAGGCTAAAACAGCTTTACTTTCTGGTTATCTTAATTCAAATTTAAACAACAACAATAATAATAATAACAATGTTGGTTTAAACAAACAAAACCATATACGCTTTCATGAAGACGATGGTTTCATCAGTGATACAGAAGACAAAACTTCTTACCCCATGAAATCAGCACAATATAAAAATATTTGGAATGTTAAATCCTCTGGTTATAATCGACAGCACGATCGCCAAGGGCATAATCAATTTGGTCAACTTCATCATCAACAGTTATTTGAGCATAAAACAGGTTTAATTCAACCGGGAAATGATGGAAGTTTTTTAAGTCATGGAAATAGCCTGTCGTTGAATCATAACAATAATCATAATAATAATAATCATAGTTTTGTTATCAGTGAAGTGGCAATTGTTTGTCTTGTTATTGTATTCATTATTCTATTAGTCGCTATTATGGTGTTGATATATTTAACAAGACGTAAAACATTTCTACTTCCAGTGACTGCTTCAAAGACAAGAGTGAAAGGTGAGTTGAATTTTGAAAAACGCGCGCGTGCGCGCGCCGTTTATTGATTGATTATATGCATTAACTGCGGGTAAAATGAATAACGCATTGATTAGGTAAAAAAGTATATCAAAATGTTCAACTAGTTTCATCCCACGTTGGACTCTTCAAAGACATGGTAGGGATATACTGGTATGCTTTTTTCCCACGCATACTATGTTATTTGTGCGTCGGTGGCACAGCGGAAGAATGTTCGCTAATCACGCCTCATGCGGTTCAGGGTTCGATCCCTGGCCACCGACTCACTCCTTTACCTCGCTAAGCCAGTAATAAGAGAGGTGAAGAGGGAAGGTTGGGCATGAGGCTGGCTAGCAAACCCCAACCCTTAAAAATAGAGACCCCTGCTACCACTCAACAAATGTGTAGGAGAAAAAATGGAGATGGATTGATCGGCTATACATACGTTGAAGAGGCTTTCCAATGACATCGTGGATAATGCAGGCCATCACTCGAGTGGAATCCCAGTGGGAAGCGATGAGTAGGTCGTGGGTGTGCGGGTGATATGAGGGAGATCGTGTGGCGAACGGGAGGAGTAGAAAGTGGTAGATTATGGGCAGTCATGGTCCTAGCCAGCTGATGAGGACGGCAGAAAATATACTAAAGTAGAGATGTGTTGTTGAAGCCCTATGTTCCACTCCAAACCCAAGGGAATAATTATTATTATCGTTTCTTTTAATTCCTAGAGGAACATAGAGCTTCAGCCCCACGTCTCCATTGCGTTGGGTTCTCTGCTAGAGTCTTCACCTGGCTCCAAGTCTGCCCACACGTTTTCATCTCCTCTTCACATCACCTCCTGCAAGTCACCCTCACGCTGACGACCAACTCACCGCCTCCCTTTCGGGTTCCAATCGAGCAATGGCTTGTCTAGTGATGTCACTTAATGGCTTCCTTAGAGTATGGCCAATCCACCTCCATTTCTTTCTGCCTATTTGTTTCACAATTGGTTCCCGCTGTGTTGGTTTGCTCCCAGAGATCCCTGTTGCTGATCTTCTCTGGCCATCTGATCTTGAGTATTGAGCGAAGACAAATATTAATGAAGGTCTGCAGTTTGTTTGAGATGCTCTTTATGAGCGCCAAGTCTCTGATCCGTATAGTAGCAATGACTGACTTCACACCGGAGTTGAAAATCCGCATCTTATTTTTGATGCTGAGTGTTGTTGACCTCCACACAGACTTGAGAGTAGTGAATAATAATAATATATAGAGAATAGATAATATAAAAATAATAATGACAAATTGTGAAACCGAGACTAAAATGTACACCTACAGCACAGCATGATATTTGCGATACAGTTAGCATTAAAAATAAAAATAAAATAAAAACATAATATGATACTATTTACAATTATCCGGTATCACCGAAAGAGACAACTACTGTGGATTGGGGAGGGCGAAGGTCAAGAGAGGGAGAGAGATTTAACAAACTTTCTCTGAACACAGAGATTAGGTCGAAAAATCTTTATGGTAATTGACTCAGCTATGCTTAGCAGCTGAAGGTGTACCACCAACCTAAGGGGTTGAGGTGGAACCCTGTAAAGGATGGTTGAAAGCTGAATTTTTGTCAACCCTGTATGCACTAAAAGTGAAAATATGGAACTTCTAATTAATTATGCGTGAACTAGAATTACATGAAACACATGTATTCCACTACCGCATTATACTACTTATAAGTAACCACATGCTTGCCAGTATGAATTTTTACAGTATAAGTAGGTTTGTTCAAGTATATATAAATATATAAATTATTGTTCCCTTGGGACCCTAGTGGAACATAGGGCTTCAACTGCACGTCTCCACTTGCTTCTGTCTTCTGCTCTACTTTCCACTTGCATCCATGTTAGTCCATACCGTTTCAGCTCCTCTTCACACGATGGCACAGTGGTTAGGACTCTCGCCGACCATGCACATGGTCCGAGGTTCGAGCCCCTGCCGGCGCACACCCGATATCTATGGTCGGCCTGCAAAATTTGGGCTACCGATATCCATGCTGAAAATACGGTGTGGCATCAAGCTGTAACCAAAAATAAAATAAAATAAATCTCCTCCATGTCATCCTTGCACCGACGAACCACTCGCCGCTTCCCTTTCAGGTTCCACTCGAGCGTTGACCTGACACGCGATGTCACCTAGTGGCCTCCTCAGCGAGTGTCCAATCCATCTCCACTTTCTCCTGCATATTGGTTGGGCGATTGGTTCTTGTTTTGTTCGTTCCCATAGTTTCTTGTTGGTGATTCTTCCCGGCCATTTGATCTTCACTATAGAGCGAAGACAGTTGTTGATAAAGATTTGCAACAGGCTGTTGGAAATATTCTTTGTGACACGCCAAGTTTCTGATCTGTATAGAGAAGAACTGACTGACTTGACGTTTGTATTGAAAATCCGAATTTTGTTGTTGATGCTGAGTTGAGTGACGAAGATTTCCAGATTGGTTTCAGGTTGATGAATGTGTTTCTCGTCTTCCCAATTCTCGATTTGACATCCTCGTCCGTTCCACCTTCCTGTAGTTGAGACAATGCTCCCTAGATAAGTGAAGTGAATGAAGTAACCTCTTTCAAATCCCTCCCGTTGATGGTGATTGGCGCTGGATGTTGCTGTTGTTTTTGTTGGTTGGTTGGTTGGTTATTTTCATAACCTCCGTCTTGTCTGTGTTTACCTGGAGTCCTGTCTTTGCTGCTTCTTCGACCAACCAGTTTGTCGATTTTCGCTTGTAAGTCTTCGATTTTGTGTGACATCAAACATAAATCATCCGCGAAATCCAGTTATATATATATATATTATACGAAATTTGATGAAGATTTAACCGCAAATGGTTCCACAAACATTTGGCGCTTAGTGAAATGTAGACATTATAATAACAATAACAGCAGCTTAATTCCATGTAATACATGAAGTCTACAGGCAAGTACATGTTATAGTAAACGAACATAAATAAAGCCGATATGTAGGCCCCCTCTGTGAGATAGTTTAGAAACTTTGTCGGCTGCACTACAGACAGCAGTTGCATTACCATTAATAAACCTCATTCAATGGCCTTAATATGACGATGTCAGGGGACTCACAAACAAAAGCTCAGGGGACACTTCGGAAGAGAAGATAGGAGTAATACAAGGAACTCATGTCCTCTCTGAGATTCTAACCGATATTTCCTAGTACTGCAACCAGAGACTTTACTACTGAGCCATTCGTGCCCACAAACGACTTCCTGTAGGACTGTGATGGATACACTGACTGTGGCACTGGTTGACTCAAGTTCGAATCTCAGAAGGAATATGAGCTCCTTCAAAGTTTGCAGGTATGCCTTGTTGATTTCTAGCAGCACATATGAAACCTAGGTCCATGGTTTCCTGTCGATTATCACTTCAGCTGTCTAACATCGATTTCGATTTTACACTGATGGTTCAGCGGTAGGCAGTATACTCGCGAAATACGATAATGGTCTGGCTACGATTCTCAGCTGATAGACTCTCCACACAACTGCCATTGGTGAAACTTTAAAACTTGAAGCCCTGTGTTTCACTTGGAATCTGAAGATGATTTATTCCAGTATAGATCCCACCACGGAATCCTTAGAAGTGGAAAAGGGAGTAAGACGAGCTGTCTGCCTACTATCTCCAATGATTTTCCTGATTACTGTAGACTGGATAATGTGACAGACAGCAGGCAAAGGGGAGGCAGGCATAAAACAGACTCACACAAAAAAACGTAGGGAATCTAGATTTCGCCGATGACATATATGTGTCTGATTTCCCACCAACTTGAAGATATGCAAGTGAAAAGCAACAAGTTGGCAATAGAAGAAGCATCCAGAGAAGATATGACTTCAGGTGAACATAGAGAAAACAGATGTGGTGATGAAGATTCCTGGCCAACGGCAATGGCAACAGCAACAACAGACAACAATCAGCATAAATGGGAACAATCTGAAGGAGGCAACCGCATTTACCTACCCACCTAACTACCTGGGAAGCATCGTTTCAACTACAGACGGACGGAACTGATAAGGATATCAATGCAGTGAGGATTGGGAAAGCAAGGCAAGGTCTTATTACTCTCAAGTCTGTGTGGAGATCAATGAATGAAAAATAACATCCGGATTTTCAACTCCAATGTGAACTCAGTGCTACTTACTATGAGGATCAGAGTCTTGGCGCCGCGCCGAGTCACGAAGAACACTTCGGACAAACTACACACCTTCATCAACAGTTGTCTTCGCTCAAAACCACTCAAGATCAGATGGCCGGCCAGAAGAGATCAGCAATAGGGAGGGATCTCTGGGAGCGAACCAACCCAGCAGGAACCAACTGTGAAACAAATATGCAGGAAGAAATTGAGGTGGATTGGATTAACCATAATCTGAGAAAAAAACCATCAAGTGAGTGACACCACAAGCTAGGCTTTCTCTCTTTGGCGGAACGCGAACTGGAAGTGGCGAGTTGGTCGTCAGTGCGAGGGTGGGGTGACATGGAGGAGGAGGACATGATGTGAAGAGGAGATAAAAGCATGTGGGTAGACGTGGAGCGGGGTGAAAACGATGGCAGGGAACTGAACGCAATGGAGACATGCGGCTGAAACCCTTTGTTCTTGTAGGAACTAAAGGAGAAAATAATAATTAATTAGACCCCATCATAAACTGATATCAGTTGCAGAATCAATGAAAACCAGGGAGTACTAGACAGCTATCTCGTCGAGAGGAGGAGGAGGATAAGGCAGGGAGAGACAGGGAGATACACGCACAGAGAAATTATGGTATAATAACTTCATTGAAATTAGATAAAAATATTTAGCAAACTCAATATCCTTGTTATTGTAAAATTAATTTTTGTTTATATTCAAAAAAGCCACCACAATTGACATGTCTGAATATAAACAAAAAATTGAACACTTGAATTAAAGTTTTGACAGATTAATCTTTGTGTTTTTACTGTGTTATTTTAAAAAATATATATATAAAGAAGAAAAGTACGAAACATGTTCAAAATAAATAACAATGAAGATTAAAATTTAAAATTCCCTTCTTAAATTATTGTTTTACTAAAGTGAAATTGCCAAATACAGTTGGGGGAAGACGAATGCTTCTTTTTGTCGCTAGGTATTAGCGGATATCAGGCATCTAGTACTTCGTTTGGTGCAAAGTGAATTCCATCATCAGTCAAGTTTGCAGTATGACCACCAGATTGCAGATTTAGATTTCAGATTTATTGGTTGAGGATAGAAGGCTTGGAGCCTATGTTAATCCTTTTCTAGTAAATTTCTGTGGTTGTCCAAACCCTTCCTGAATGAATCAGTTGAGGTTGCAAACACCACTTCTTCTGGGAGTCGGTTCCAAGAGTTTATGACTCGATGTGAGAACCAGTAATCAACAGCAATATGATTTCTTCTTGGCTTTTGAACTCTCCTGCTATGTCCTCTTAGGTGTTCCGACCTGCTGGGAAGGAAAAGAGAAAATAGGTCAGGTCCGTAGTCATTATTTAAAATTTTAAACATTGTGATTAAATCTCCTCTCTGCCTACGGTATGACAGTGAGAAGAGGTTTAAACTGTCTAGTATTTCCACGTATGATAAGTTAGTCATGCCGTGAACCCAACGTGTTGCCTTCCTTTGAACCCTTTCTAGAATGTGTGAGTCCTCTTTTAGACAAGGACTGGCGACCTGGATGCAGTTTTCTTGTCTTGACCTCACCAGAGATGTATATAAGGGGGTGAACATATCTTGGATGATTCTAGTGAAGTCTCTGCGAATTGCCTATAATGACCTGAAACTAAGTGCAGCCACCGCTCGTCATCAAAGTGCACTTTTGTCAAATACTCCTAGTTTCTCCTAACTTCGACCAAGACCTTAAGATAGCTATTTCAAGGAGTTATCGTGCACTGGCATAAGCCCTTTGTTTTCCAATCTGTTTGGATTGCTGGATTCATATTGGCTGTTAATACTTTTATTACATTAATGAATTACTGCATTTTCAAGGTCATTCCAGCTGTATATATACAGAGTTTCTGTCTAGCATTTCTACTGTTGTTTCAGATAGTAAAAGCTATCTTATCGAAGTCCAGTCTTTTCTTTTGTCTTTGCGTGCCGGTGGTGTTATTGTTATTGTTGTCGTTATTGTTGACTTGAGATTAGGACAGATTAGCTAGCGCAGTCGAAGTATCTACACTAGGAAGTGATATGTCAGTAGAACCAGTGAAACCTAGGGAGTATGAAACAGCTTTCCAGTACTCCCTCCCTCTCTCTCTTTCTCTTTCTCTCAGTTCTCTCAATGGTTGTCTATTTGATGTTAATTTATGAACTAATCAATCGAAGCCCTGTAAACCAACAATTGTAGACTCCTTAAACGGTTAGTTAGTGTCTGTCCGATCCAAATAAACAAAGATAAATCCCATTATGGATAAGATTTTATTTTGATAAATCACACAGTGTTGTACAGTACAGTAATATTTACTGATGACCATGTTTCGAGCACAATTTATTACTGCTCATAATGATATCAAGATAATACTCACAAAAGGTAGTTAGTAGGACTAGTGGTGTCAAACTGAGTCAGCTAGTCACTACATTAGCTGAAAGGCATCTGAATACATGCGAAAAATGGTCTAAAACCATACTCTCCGACCCCCAACACCCCCTCTATTCCCAACTCTCTCCTTGTATCTCATCAAGTAAAACTAGAAATCAGTATAAAATAATCTGTGCTCGTACAACCAAGTACAGGAACTCATCGATACCATACTTGGCCCGTGTTCTAAGCGACAGAGACAATGTTAAGCGTGAAACGTATGACTTGCTCTGTTATTAACAACATAATTTTAGGCTCTCTTGTTTCTCCCTTATTTTGTATTCTATAGTGAACTCCTTCTTGAACATACTTAGCTACCTAAATTATTAACATTGGCTTACTTTTGTACTTTACTCTATTCCTTCTTTTGTGTGTCCACTGGTTCCGACTCTATTAGCACTATGAGTATTACAAAATTATCCTGTCACTAACCATCATCACGTAATTATTAGTTTTTGTGGTTGTTTTCTCTAAAAAATTTTTTCGGTAATATTAACTGACAATCACTGGTTGTGAACGCCATAGTCACCACCTTAAAAAATTTTGTATTATTCAGGATTATTCACACTACCACTACAAACACCGCATTAGACCTGACAATAAAAACAAAACAACCCTGAAATGTTACTTTATGATTGCTTAGTGTTGTTTTAACCAAATTAACTGATCATCTTGGCGATAAACATTCTTAAATATCATTTCATAACTTCTTGTATGTCTATAGCTTTACTGTCACCATACATAATCACATCATAGCTTCCACTGCCCAACACTTAGATATTATTATGTTCTGTTTATTTACCCGTCCACTTCTTGGTATTTTATCACATTTTTAAAAAATTATTTTGTGTTTTTTGTGTTTGTTTGTTTTTTTGCTATTGTTGTCTTTATATTTATTTTTTTGAAAATACTCCTTTTAAACACTGTATAAAATTAGATGCAAATATTGTAGATATGTGCTGAAAATTCCACACTGTACCACTAGTACTGTTTCTGGAATAAAGCAAATTATTATTACTATTATTGTTTGCTTCATTTATATACATGAGTAAAAATTCATGATTAGACATCTGATTAAAAATCAATATGGGATAGTGTACATTCAGAAATAATAATATGAGTGTTATCAATAAAATACAATCAGATGGGAAATAAGATGTTTTATAGCAAAATAAATAAATAAATAACTTGTTAGAATCTTATAATGTGAACTGAAATAGAATTTTAACATTATTTATTATCCTCTGATGTGACTGGTGGTAATAATATCTTCCATACATATCTCTGGTATTTGCATTGAGTCATTTCTGTTGCATGTGTTGTGCTGGGTGTAGACTCAATGAATCAGGATTCAGTAATCAATCTCCTCTTTCCACCTACCTATGCTAATCTTTAGAATTTTGACTCTATCTCACCCACCCTATTGTGTGGTTGTGTGTTAATGCATGCAGTGCTATTGCTGAGTTTTTTCTATATTAATCATCTCGGGATCAATCATTCTAAGCTTGCCTAAATTCTTATTTTCTGATAATCTCACTACTGACCCGATCTACTAGTTTTGCCTGTATAGCTGACCTAACTCACAGTGATTACAAGGTATTTTGTAAATTATATTATTTTGTCTAATTAGGTCAACCTGCAGTGTCCTTTAGCTTATCGAGCTTGTTCTACCTGAGTGAGTTTATCGGTTTCAATGCCACTCTATTTCCTGCTTTATTAGGAATCCCACGTAGGGTCTCAGATGTCCCCTCCCTCCTTATGTGGTAGAACTGTAGATAGACGACTTATATTCCTTCTTATTAATATTATCATTATTGGTTCCATCATTATTTTTGTTTTTCTTCTGACTGGTACTGATCTTCCTAATGAATTATATAGGATAGTTAGTTATTTAACATCAATCAGCTATTCTTCTAACTGTTTCGTTTCATCATTTAGGTCTTTTTTGTACTACTTAGTGCTGTTGCTCGGTTTGTTAAACACCCTTAACTAAGCCTGCTTTTACAGGTAACGACGGATGAGATAAATAAAAGTTTAAATATCTATTAGAATGCGTTGACTTTTTATAAGCGCTATTGAGCAGTTTACCTTCTTCTCTTCGTTTTATTTTACAATCTAACACCACAGCTAATTCCCCTTGTTCATTTTGCAATTCAAATGTGAATTTTATTTCCTGTACTAGTGAGTTTATATGTGTCAAGATGCTAGAGATATGTTCTGTTTTTAACACTGTTTGTGAAAGTGTCATCCACATATCTCCACTATATTTTTGGAGTAGAATTAAATATACTAAGTGCGGTATTTTCCCAGCTATCCATAAATATATCCTCTACGATGGGAGATATTGGTGATCCATCCCATAGGTGCACCCCTTCTGTTTGTCTATATATTTAGCCTTGGAATTTAAAGATAGTAGATGTGATGCATAAGTGAATTCCTAAAATAATTTTCTCAATGGATAGCTTTGTCCTATGAGTGAGTTCAGGATCTGCAATTAGTTCTTTTTTAACTACTTCTAAGGCTGCCATATTGATTGGTATATTTGTATAAAGACTAGTTATATCAAAACTAACCATTGTTTCATCATTCCCTAGTTGAATGTCATTTAGTTTATTTTTCATCTCATATGAATTAGTTAGTTAGCCTAGAGTTTGAATGATTTTTAATGGGGTGTAATATTAGAGCTAAGTGTTTTGATAATTCATATGTAGACGTATTTCTGAAATCTACTTTTGCTTGTATAAGGTAACCTGGCTTATGTATTTTAATAGTACCATACATTCTATTAGCATTATTAATTTTAGGCATTAAATTATGATATGATTATGCGCTATGATTTGTGCTCGAAACGTGTTCATCACTAAATATCACTGTATAGCACTGTGTGATTTATCAAAATAAAATCTTATCCATAATGGAGTTATACTCTACCACCACAGTGGCCAAGCTTTATACTTATATCAATAAAGATAAATTTCATCTTCAGTATTCGAGGATCACAGGTGGTTGTGGGTAGAAACTGATAAATTGAGTCGCGACACAGATCTTTACACATAAGTTCAGTAGTTCAACTTGCTATTTTCCTCCCATGTAGCACACGAAGGTAGTAAAAAGAGACTCAAAAGCATTAAGGTGAACAGAAACGTGCAACAGAATGAACAGTGGCGTCGAAAAGCAGTAGGAACTCAATGGATCTGAGAGATTATAAAGAATCATTGCATATGAGCCATTGAGAACATTCATTTTGAGTCGTATCACCAACAGTATCCAGTGCTAGGTTCTCAGCATCCCGAGGAACTCAAATAGCCAGAGAGGATAAACTTTCCTATCAAAGAATTCATGAACTGACACCAAAATAAACACAGAGGGAAGTTTAAAGTTCGTAGAACTCCAAACTAGATGGTTTTATCCAATTGCAAAGGTCACCTTTTCAATACTAACCTTGTGGATCATTTCAGTAGAAATCGCTTTATCAGATCAGTTAAATCAATGAACTAGTTCACGTCTCCCATGTATCTCCACCGATACACTGTACCATTTGCTTTATCTGACATCAAATCTATCAATTATTCGTATTTGTAGGGATTTTTTAGTTTGATTGGTTGAAGGATTTCATCATGAGCTGACATCAGTTAGAGAACCACTGGAAAAACTAACAGGGAGTACTAGACAGCCAGCTGTTTCGCCCTAGTACGTACGCATCCACCATAGGGGTTCGAAACCAGGACCTTCTGGATAAAAGGCGACCTCGTAGACCTACAAAAACCAATACTTGAAAATTCATCTGATCCTCACTAGCAACTGGCCCTATTCAGGCAGTTAACCTGGGATTCTAGTGGGAAGCCGTGACCAGCAGCCTACAGCAGGTTGAAGGTGAGGCAGTAACTCATCGAAGAAGACATTGCGAAATGGTCTCGCTGTCTCATCAATTGGCAGAAGTTAGAATTCATGCAGTGGCCATTAGATTGGTGGGTCCCAGTGGCTTAATGGTCTACGAGCTCACTGGCCTTGTAACCAGTATGTCCTGGGTTCGAACCCCATTGGAGTGGTTGCGTGCTGCTGAAGAGTCCCAAACTACACTGATGAAATCCTCCAACCACTTATTTATTTATTTATTTATTTATTATTATTATTATTGCTATTTTTAATTTTCTACAGATAACAATTTTAAATCACATTCAGACAGCAGTCAATTAAAAGCTAATGAAACGAATAGCGATACCTTGTGTGCGGTAAGTTTAACTCTTATAATAATTCAACGTATTTACAGTTTCCCTATCGAAATATAAGTTGCGTATATCATTATTCTTCTTTATATGTCTGTATTCTTTTTCCTTTCTACTGGAACATAGGGCTTCGAGCTTGAGTTTTGAAGTTTCCGATAGCAGTGCTTTTCATGGGGTAGTATTGCTAGTCTACACCTAACCTTCCATCTCTACCGGGCTTACTACTGGCTGAGGGCATCATCTGACAGTCAGATCCGCACCGTGTGCAACACCACCAACAGCAACAACAACAACAGACAACAATCAGCATAAATGGGAGGAACCTAAAAGAAACAACCTCCTTTACCTACCTGGGAAGCATCGTTTCAACTACACGCGGAACTGACGAGGATATCAAAGCAAGAATCGGGAAAGCATGACAAGCTTTCACTACTCTCAAGTCTGTGTGGAGGTCAACAGCACTCAGCATGAAAATGAAAATAAGATCCGGGTTTTCAACTCCAATGTGAAGTCAGCACTACTATACGGATTGCAGACTTGGTGCGTCATAAAAAACATCTCAAACAAACTACAGACCCTCATTAACAGTTGTCTTCGCTCAATGCCACTCAAGATCAGATGGCCGGCCAGAAAAGATCAGCAACAGAGATCTCTGGGAGCGAACCAACCAGGAACCGATTGTGAAACAAATAGGCAGGAAGAAATGGAGATGGATTGGCTGGCCATACTCTGAGGAAACCATCAAGTGACATCACCAGACAAGCCATTGCTCGAGTGGAACCCGAAAAGGAAGCGGCGAGTTGGTCGTCAGTGCAAGGGTGACTTGGAGGAGGTCATGTGAAGAGGAGATGAAAGCGTGTGGGCAGACTTGGAGCCAGGTGAAGACTCTAGCAGAGAACCGAACGCAATGGAGACGCACGGCTGAAGCCCTATGTTCCTCTAGGAATTAAAGGAAACAATAATAATATATATATATCAAGTGTTAGTTTGCGGGGATTTGATTGGTTACAGGATTTATAACGAGCTGACAACAGTTAGAGAACCATTGCTAAGCCGGCCAGGGAGTACTGGACATCTGTTTTGTGGTCCTAGTTTGGGACTCCTCACTAGTACTCACCCTTCGGGGTTGAATACAGGACCTTCCGGTTAAGAAGCGAGTTCGTCATCAATCCTGTAACCAGTCAAATCCCTGCAAACGATTACTTGATAATTAATCGGATGCTCACTGGTGACCGGCCCTGTACAGGAGGCTACCTACAGTTGTAGTGAGAAGTCGTAACCAGTGGGACCCACCAAGTTTTGCAAAAGAACATTTACTCGCCTATGACACTGGCTGGTGGTTGCGCAACATATATATCCCTAATCTCACCTAATTTCGCCTAGAATCTTAAAAGAACTACACCCTGTACTTATCGTCCAATCATAGTACCTTTAAAACTTTCCACTATCTGTTTAGCCTGAACCCTCATTGGTTACTAATTTTTTAACTTTAATAGTGAATTTAGTTTTCGTCAGGGACATTCAGCCGTTCTTCGAGATCGCAGACACTGTCTTATCAACTCTCGGTTTTATCTTTTGCTCTCACGTGTCGATGGCATTGTTGCTTTTTTTGTGGGGCATGTGATAAGCTGTTGGAATTGTGATACTAATATTATTATTATTATTATTACTGCTATCATTCATCCCTGGGAATTTTTGTAGAATGTAGGACTTCACTAGGACATCTACATTTCACTCTCCGCTCTGGTGTCTTCTTTAGCTAGCATCGTAATGTCCACACACTGTCCTCTTCTCTTCAAATGACACCTTTCGTGTTGCAGTTGGACGCCCAACTCGTCACTTCCCATTCGGGTTCTTTTTGAGGACCTGATAGGTGAATGTCACTCAGTGGTCTCTTCAGCGAATTTCGAGTTCCATGTCCATTTCCTCCCACATATTTGATGGGTTATAGGTCCTTAGTTGGTTCGCTCTCAGAGTTCCGTGTTAATTATCTTGTACAACCGACTATCTAATCTTCGTTATGATATATAAAAAGTTTGCGTTACTTTACTCCACACTTTTGAAGCAATTTTGAAATCACTTCACGGCCAACTCTACCAAAGGCCTCTCCAAGGTTAATGAAGGTGATATCAAGATTTTACTGAAATTCTACGCTTTGTTTGGTGATGATGATGATGCGTAGCGTTACGACTTGACCCGAAAGGTATTTGATTTTCTTGAATCCAACTAGTTCTTGGTGGAGTTCTGCATCAGGAGCGTCTCTTATTCTCTCCAAGATGACACAACTGAATGTTTCGTTTACCTTGGACAGAAGCTTAATTCTCGCCATGGTGACATGGTGAGCTTTGAAGGATTCGTTTCCAGTGATTCTGGAAGAATTCCATCTAGCCCTGCTGTTTTCCTAGCCGGCTTTCGATAGATATATGGCATTCAGGAATTCTCCTTCTGTTCGACGATTGTTGTTCACTGACAGTTCCGTGACTGCTGGTTGTATTTCTGGACTAGCTTGACAGTCCTTTGAAGTGATCAACCCATTGTTTCCTTTGCTTCTCCTCCTGAGCAATTAAACTCCCTTAGCTATCTTCCACTGGTTTCATCTGTGTTGATCTCTTCCTGGAGAGCACCGCCACCTGTATGATGGTATAACTTACTTGGATTACTATCGATATGTAATTTAAAGCGGTTGACGGATTAGAAAGAGTTGAAGACATGAAAAGGTTGACTGTTTTTGATCATAGATGTCTACGATCTCTTTCTCATGTTAGATGGTATAATTAGTTGAGT